>JANAVB010006798.1:510000-697597 GCA_029216955.1 Iris pallida
TGAGGAAGTCTGTGTAAACAGTCTCAGTTATTAGAGTATATAACCCAGAATTCAGCCCAATGCAGTTCTCAGGATTTGGGAAAAATGACAGCTCACATTAGGTTATGTATATCATGTGAGTGTGCAATAGCCCAATTCAAATTTCTTTATAACCTGTGTTCAATAGCCCAATTCAAATATATCATGTGAGTGTGAAATCCCTCGAACCTGAGATTAAAACATAGGGAGTGTTTGATTGTACCAAACCTTGAAGGGTCGGTGCACATGGATACAGTAGGAAATACCTTCAAGATTATCCTATCCCACATTAGGGGCAACCTAGTATCAGTGGGTACCTGGTTTAACACCAACTACATGGCTTGGTTTTGAATATCAGATATAAACAAGCCTTGGTACCTCTTGATGCAGGTAACCCGAGTCGTTGATAACTCGTTCAATATTGGAACAGAGAACTGTAGATAATAGTAGGTATCATAGGATACGCCAATACCCATATGGCATAGGCAGAGTGCCATGATCAACCTACCGGGTATAGGGGTCCAAGGGATTGCAGGAAACAATATCGAGTACTGGGATGTAGAGGTTGTACCAGGGATGCTCTGAGTCTATATGTAGGAAATTGTGCACTTCATTGCTTGATCATATTAGTTCTGTAGTTGAATTTTTTCCCGAGACGGCAATATGATTACCCTGAAGTTCAAGCTCAATGTAATTGTACGACTGACCTTGCATATATACAAAGTAGAACCTTATTCTTCTAGTGATATCATTGCTTCCAGATTTCAACTGATATCTCATTGATGTATTATGTCTATATACTTGTGTATCATGTGAGTGTCGATGAATTAAATGGAAAATCAGTGAACTAATACTCAGGTTATGTGTTGTACTTGAATCCCAAAATCAGGTTTTATATGAGATGAATTCTGGAATCAACCATTATATGAATCATCTACATAACTACAAAAGAGGGTCAAATAAACCTAAAAAAAAAGTTGGTCAACGTCACATCCAACATGACCGATATCATTTAATCTAAAGATGTACAGTCAAACAATTGCATATATTGATGTCAAAGATCCATCCCACTCTCGATGCATGAGCAACGTGCACACTGTAAAAAATAAATTGTATTGCCTGGAGTATTTTAATCTAAAAAGAACAGGACTTGATTTAAAGACAATATGACATGGCACATACACAGACACGGTACCAATTTCTGCGTGACCTGGAGTAATTTCGAGTGTAAAAATGCCGTGTTCAACATGTGTCATACACGACGTTACAGGGACATTGATCTCTTTCTTGTCCATGATTTCTAGAAAATAGGGCAATTGAAAAGAACATGCCTCCATGAACCAAAACAAACCTTGCTACCCGAACGTGTCTCCATGAAGTTGAACTTGTAAGCAATGGAATTAACACCCTTCCACACTGCAAGAACCAACAAAGAAAGAAACAAGAAGATGAACCAATGCGCGGACGAAGAAAATGCATCACAAATTAGTAAAAAAAAGAAAATTCTTTCAAAGATTTCCAAACATGCATTCAAAGATATTTCAGCCATCTTTCGAAAACTAGGAAATAGAAACTAGATCAAAATTAGGGCATTTTACTAAAATCAAGTCGAGGCATTAGGGCATTTTACTAAAATCAAATCGAGGCAGAAATTAGGGCACAAAATAAGAAAAAAAATTAGGACAAACCTTGGAGAGTTGATCGGGCTAAGGGGAGTTGGGGCGCGGCGAGAGGGGAGCGGGCTGAGGGGAGTTGATCGGGAGCGCCGGAGCGGGCTGAGAGTAGTTGATCGGGAGCGCCGGAGCGCCAGAGAGGGCGGAAGGGAGTTGGGGAGCGATCGGAGAGAGAGAAGGAGAAAGAGAGTAAGTGCGGGAGAAGGGGGCTTTTCGACATAAGTGCGGGAGTAAGTGCGGGAGAGTCGAAATTTCGACTTAAAATTTGTGTTTTTTCCATAACGCTCGTACCACTTAGAGACATTCAATAACGCTTTTATATATAACCGTCATAGATTACAGTCTGGCTGAAATTTAATGACGCTTCTTTATCAGCAGTCATTAAAACCCCATATCAAGCGTCATTAAAGGATATTTTTGTTGTAGTGTATTATGATACTTGACTATGATACACAGAGTATCATAGTCAATTGCTATTTATGTTGCTAGTAGCGATTTATATATATATATATCGATATTTTGTCACTATTTTTGTCATTGGTTAGTCGAAACATTGATGTATCAACGACGAAAATTAAATAACAACAACGAAAATTAAATAACAACACATAGACTAGCGACGAAAATATTTGATCAATGTTCCGTTGCTATTATTGCTATTACGTCATATTAGTGACGAAAATGTTTGTTGCTATTAGTGCGTGTGCGGATTTGTATTAATTTTCAAACCAATAACTCTAATTACTACCAAACTTTTACAACTCTCTTACATACCACACCCCCTCTCTACTAACACGCCCCACCAGATCCCACTCGGTCCCCCCTCTCCCAACCAAGGATGCCACGTACGAAGTTGTAAAGCTTACAAACCTTTAATGGTTGTAAGCATAGCATTTTTCTTTCCAAAAATGTGGAAGTTTTGATTTATATGCCAAACACCCTGCAATGCAGTACATCACCAACGCATTACTAGGAGCACTCTTAACCACTCCTTAGAGCATCTCCAACCCTATTGTCTTGTTTTATGTTGTGAATCCTATGTGGCATGAGGCACAAGACAATGTCTTGTATAGGTGGCAAGATTATATTCACAAATGACAATGAGTTTAAAAAGTCATCTCCAATGCAAAAGTATTGATAAGACAATACAAATAATTTTTTATAACTTTCAAGACAACTTTTATTCTTCTACTTCTTTTTATGAATATTTTTATTCACAAATGATGATGTGGACATAAAGACATTGTGAAGTGCATTGTCTAGATCTAGACAACCAACTTCACATTGTCTTTGCTATGTCATTGCCATGTCAACTCCACACTTTATTTCACATTTGCATTGGAGAAGTACTTTTGGAAAAAATGGTTGTCATTCCTATATGGCAACCATTTTTTTCAAACTCACAATAGGGTTGGAGATGCTCTTACAACTTTCGTATAAGTCGACTATGTTGTCCTTTAGTACTCCGAGCATTAACTTTTTGGATTAACATGAAAAGAATTAGATAATTAGCTTTTTAGATTAAAATGTCATGTCATCTGTCATGTCAGATGACACATTTATTATTTAACATGCCACAAAAGAAATGATGGTTTGGAAGAAGAATTTAGAGATACGAATATCATTACTCAAATTGAATACTACGTGTTCCAAAAAGACAAAAAAAGCAGCTCGAGTGTCGACGTCCTAATTACTATTGTACGTCCATTAGCTGTCGTGAACACCCCATGCTCTCCTAATCCACATCCAATCCCTATATTATTGTCCCAATTTTCTTCACTACAATACTTTTGTGAAGCCTTGACTTGAGTAGACCATAAGTAGCAGGTGTGACATAATACTAATCCTACAAATTATATGTAACAACAAGAAGAAAGAGTCGTGGCATTGTCCCTACCGAGTACCAACCTCTTCTCTTCTCCACTAAGCATTCTTTTTTTCTTTTTCTTTTTCTTTTTTTCCTTCTTTTGCTTTGAGCAATGCTCTCGTTGCCCACTTTCATCTATAAATATCCCTCCTCCACTCCATCTCCAAGTTCGTCTCATCCTCTTCTCTTCTCTCCTCTTCTCTAATTCATGGTTAATTTATTGAACTATAACACCCATATATATTCTAAATAATTACGTACATAGTCGAGATGGAGTTGCATTCTAGTCCTAGTGCTTGCAAGAAGCTATGGAACATCCTGAGGGTGGCCTTCTTCACGATGAGGAAGGGCCCCATGTCGAAGCGGAAGCTGATCATGGACATGAACCTGATGATGCAGAGGGGGAAGGTGATGGGGAAGAGCCTCGGCAAGAGCCTCGCATTCCACCACCCGCGCTCGTCCGGCGCCGCTGCTTCCACGCCGAGCTTCGGCCTGCACGAGTACGAGTTATCCTGCGCCAACAGCCCCAACAACCCCGCCTCCTTCCGCGCGAACTATTCCAAGCGGAAGCACAGTTACTTCCCCTGCATGGGGGCCAGCGCGGTCGACGAGCGGCCCGACAAGGCGCCGGCAGGCCCCTTGGGCGTCGTGCTCGTCCCGAGGATCAAGTACAAGCCGGCCCAAAGCAGCAGTTGCGCTGCTGCTGCTGCTGCATTGCCGGCGGCTACTGTAGGCGATCTCGCCCACGGGGATCAGAGGTGCACCCCGATCATCCCCTCGCCGTTGTTCACGGAGGACAGGGACGATGACGGAGTCGGTGGCGAGGTGGACAACCGCGCCGAGGAGTTCATCAAGAGGTTCTACCAGGAGCTGCATGCTCAGGGACAGATTGCACTGAAGGAACAATATCAAGATCAAGAAATGCTTGCCAGAGGCACCTAATTTGTCACATAAGAGTGATATATTATTTACAATATGACACATTCATGCATGCATGCATGTTTGCTTGCATGCCCTGCCTAGATATTTCTGGATTAAGGTCATGATCGATAATTGGCATTTTGGGGGGATAGCTAGCTATGTTAGCTGTTGCTTGCTTGTTGCTGAATAAATGTTTTGTGGTCGACATCAACATCATTAATTATCTACTTTTTGTTCCTCTCACTTTCTTTAATTATTGTTCTTGACCTAATAATATTACTGTGCTGTGAAGCGAGTCAGATTTCTCAATGTGATGGAATTAGTATTTGTCACATTGAGCTCACTTTTGCCTTTCCTAATGGATTTATGGCTTCAATTGGTAGTCTTAGACCCCACTAAGAATATATTCTCCCGCACAAATGCCTTCTGAAACATGATTATTTTTTGGTGGATTTATAGGAAATTAGTTAAGCCTGCATGTAACCAGCTATTTTGGGTTTAGCTAAAGTAATTTATTAAAGCTGGTTGTTGAGAGAGAAACCTGACTGATTAGTTCTCGACTTCCTTTAAAATTATATATGCATGGAGAGAAGTTGAGTTCCTAATGTTTTTATTAGACCTCTCGTTTGGTTCAAGAAAAGGAAATTAATTTTTTGTTCTTTCATTCTTTGCTTTTCTATGGACAGGGAAAATTATAATTTCCATCAATTTTTTCTCCGATGTTTGGAAAGATCAGGAATGTAATAAAATACATGCGGAAAGTTGGAAGATTCCGTTTGGGAACCATTTTTTTATGCTCATTTTCTTTGACATTAAAATACAAAAAAATGAATGATTTTTCTGTTCCAAGGTCCTAATCCGCGAACCAAGCTTGGACTTACTAGATTGGTGAAAAAAACATATTCCATGTGTACTGTGAATGCTTTCGACCCTTCTTCACATGAAAGAAGAAAAAAAAAAACAAAAAGGAAACAGAATTGAAAACGTTGCTTAATTAAAAATTTTCCAATTTAAATCTATTGCAAAAGGTTAATATCTTTAAATACCTAGCAAATATCAAATTGATGTAGTAGTGGTAGTTTTCCAATATATGGAATGTGACTCTTTATCTCTTTAGGGAGCCCCCAGAATATATGCACTACTAGGATAAGGGCTTTAGGTGACTAGTAGTTTTTTGTCATCTAAATGTAAAATTAGTTGCCTAAGATTTATCGTCTCTAAATTTCTTGGTCGCAAACATCGTCGTCTCATACTACTAACCCACAGTCTAGGACAATTAATTAAGCATTCTAGTTGCAAAAGAACTTTGGCTACTATAATGTTGCAAGCAAATGTCTTTGTTGTTCCAAACTTTTGTCCAAGAAGGCTTTGTGCCTTAGGTTGTAGGATTTTTGGGAGGGTGGTACCTTTGCCGACTAAAATTGTTGGCATAGGTAGTCTATAGCGACTACATTTGGTTGAAATAGATAGTATGTGACGTCTATCATTAGTCTCTGAAGGTTGTCTATCACTACAAGAAAAAAAGACGATTCTTGACGGTTTATGTAACACCCAGTTTTCTGAAATTAGGGTATTTTTGAAAATTTATTATTTTTATTATTTATTAGTGGTATTTTAGTCATGGTATAATTTTCTGGTGAATTTAGTTAAGTTAAACCATTTCTAAGTCATGCTAAGTCATGACTTATGACTTTGTGACTTTGTTAGTAAACCTTAGTGTAAACCCTAGTTTTCTCTAACCTAGAAGTTGCCATGACCATGTGAACTTGACCATAGGCTTAGAATATCATTTTAGTGATTTTTGGCCTAAGGGGTATTTTGGTAATTTTCTAGAAATTAAGGAGGATTAGTGAGATTTCACTATTCATGGACTTTTGATTAGTGACTTGATAATCCCTAACCTAGTTACCCTAATCTATAGGTTAATCCCTAACCTAGAATGACTAGAGGGTGATATTTTCATTTAGTCAAAGAATGAAAATATCTACTTTACCTTTATAGGATATTTTCCTTAATTTGTGCAAAATATCTTTTCTTAGCACCAAAAGTCCATTCCTTAGCCATGAAGGGTTGAACCACCCCCCCCCCCCCCATGTTTGGCTGGCCAAGGGGTACCCCCCTAGCTTGTGCACCCTCTATATAACCCCTTGTGTTCATCCATGAATTAATTTACATGAAATTAATTCCTAGAAAATCACATTTTCTTCAAACACCCATATCTTGATCATTCTTGATCCAAATTGACTCTAGTCTCTTGCATTGGAACCCTACAACACCAAGGGAGCTAAGGGAGGCTAGCAATCAAGAATTTGGAGGTTTTTGTCATCATCAAGTTGAAGAACAACACCCCCCTCTTCTTTGAATTTCCTTGAAATTCACCAATAGGTAAATTTCCACAAACCTAGTTAAATTCCTATTTTTCTTTCATAGATGCATTCATATAGGGATAACAATATTGTGGGTAAAGTTTGGTAAGATTTTGATGTGTTTTGGTGTCGTGTTGGACACGTATCCTACTAGTCTAGAACCCTAATTTTTCTCACTGTTTGAGCACTGTCATTATGTATTTTGATCACTGTTTTTCCAAACTCTTTGAACAAAAACCTAGCCTAGCTAACCCTAACCCTAATCCTATGTCACTGGACACAATTTGACCTTGTGTCGTGTCCAAGAATGGACACACAAGCTCTCGGGACACAGGGCAGTACACAGGAATTGTGTCCTGCTGCCACAGTGTCCCCACGCACTGTAGAAGCCACGTGGACACGCCAAAATTGGCACAGAGCACGGGGCAATGACTGACAGGTCATCCCCAAAGTTTGGGATGACCTCGTGTCGTGTCGGACACAGAATCGACCCCGCAAGGGTCGTTCTAAACACTGTGTACACACGCACAGACACTGTACTTTGAACGTGTCGTGTCCACTGTACACGACACGTGGACACTTGCTACTGACATGGACACGAAGCCCAACCCTAGGCGCACCTTCGGGCACGAGCACGAGGCCTGTGTCGCTTTGTGTCGTGTCCTAGACTAATTTTGAATTTACACTGTAACAGTGTACACTGGTTTACCCGTGTGATTTCAAATCTTTGTGGACACGTCGTGTCGTGTCGTGACACAGTGTCAGGCTGCTAGGGACCTAGCCCAACCTAGGGGCTTTAGTTACCAACCAAGTTTGGGTCATCTTAGGTCGATTTGATTGATGTTTGAGCTAACCCAAGTTAGGTTTTCACAGTGCATTTCCTGTTTCCTGAAAATTCCCAAATTTTGCAAAATCGAATTTTGATTCGATTTTGCTAATGATTTATGTATTATATTAATGTATTTTAATGTGTATATATGTAGTATATGTGTATGTGAGAGTGTGGGTCGATTTTGGGGTAATTTGGTATTGTGTGGGTTAAGTTATATATATATATACATATGTGTGTATATATGTATTATGTGTGTGTGTGTTTTGGATGGGTTTGGGTTCAGGAATTCCTGGAACCCCCCCCCCCCCTGATTCAGACCTTTCAGTCTCTCTCTCACTGTCTCACTCTTTCACTCAGTCTCTCTCTCTATGTCTTATATATATAAATATAGTATATATAGGTTTTATATATATAGATATATATATGTATATAAATTTATATATTGATATATATATGTATTAGTATTAGATACATATATGTATATATGTGTGTGTGGTTGTATTATATATGATATTCCTATATTGGGTATTGGGTTTTAGATAGATTCATACATCTATATATGTATCATATATATATATATGTATATGTTCCCAACTATAGGTTATATAGAAAACCTAGATTATTGGCCTATGGCCAGGGTTATTAGCCTATGGCTTGGGACTAACCCTAACGACCCAAAACCCATTGTTGACCCTTGTTGACTGAAAGTTGACCAAGTCAACTTTAGGTCAAAGTTGACCTAGTTCACCTAGAAATGACTAGGAATGACCTAAATCAACTAGTTTGACTAGTTGACTAAAACCCTAACTAGTTTGACTAGTATTGACTTAACTTTGACTAGTTTGACTTTAGAGTTGACTTTTGACCAGATTGACCTAGAATCATGTAGTTTGCATAGTAGACTTCATATTTACTATTTAGAATACATTGTGACTTGTGTTGCTCTGATCAGGAGCCAGACACCTCTCCTCAGACTGCATATTCTCTACAGACATTCATACAGCAGGCGAGTACATTCTCTGACCGTTTCATACTTGTTCAGGCTTTACTTCTCGCTCTAGATTACTTTACTTGTTGCTGTCACGTTGGTAACACGGATTGGTACTATATGGATCTTTACATGAGATGTTATCCCCCTCGGGAGCATCGGGTACTTCATGTTATGTGTGTTTCACTATCATCATGTACTCCTATGCTTCCATTATTCATGTGCACTCATGTGATCATGTACTCTCATGTTTACTGAGCTCTCATGTATACTATCATATGCACCCTTTCATGGGCCCCATGTGATATCATGTACAATAACGTAACCTGTATAGATCCTTGTGTATTGATTGGGGTACGGGGGAGTAGAAGTGGTCATGTGAATAATTCCAAAGTAGTGTAATCATGTGCAAACTCAGTAGTGTAATCATGTGCAAATTCTAGCCATTCACATGCCTATCTTGTGCTCTACACCACTAGTCACTACAGTTCTCTATATACAGTAGATATTTTATTACAGCTATCTCTTTTACAGCGTATATTTCCTTTCAGCAGTTCATGTATCTTACTCTATTGCCTGTATCGTATTTCCTAACATGATATGCACTGTGTGAGATGTTTTGTGCTCGTTCCCGTCCTGATTGGACCTGTTGAAAATATTACAGAGGATGAGGATGAGGCCCTGGTGACTACCTATTATGGAGCAGGACTAGATGATACTTATGTTGTGGACCCTCAGCAGGTTCCACCTACAGCTGAGGAGGATGTTCCAGTAGTCTAGACCAGTTTAGTTTAGGCAGTCTTTTCTATATCTTTTTGTCTCACATCTGAGTTGTATTTTGAGATGTTGAGTTATGTAGACTCTTAGACTATTTGTATTATGAGTTGACATTCTGGATGTTATGTATCTTAGACACTTAGTCTTATTTCATCTATTCTACTGTTCTCTTGAGTTACTATCTATCTATCTGTTCTTCATTCTTCTACCTTAGATGTGATTGAGACAGCATATTGTTATATCACCTCCATTCGGAGAGTATATACTGTACAGGTACTTTGGTATTATTAGATGATTGACCTAGGACAGCGTTCTACCGCCGATACTGCGGCGTAGGCTGGGCGTTGTTACGTTCTCGTACCCCAACAGTGGGTGCGGGTCGTGACAGTTTATAAGTTGACGGTCATCAAAAGCCGTCAACAATAGTGGTTTTCTTGACGTATTTAGGCTTACATCAAGAGAGGCCCATTTATTTGTTAAATTAGCAATTTTATACCATGTATGTTGACGGTTTCGGAGGATCTGTCAAGAAACAACAATTTATTTATTGACGGTTTTGGGGATAATCGTCAAGTAATATATGTGCCAAAAACTTAGCGAGATTTTTTCAACTGCCATTTTAGTAAATTTTTCAAAAAATTTATATGTGTTGACGGTTGTGATTCCTTTTAATGGATGAACCCAGCAAACTTTCTCCGGATCGTCCCCTTCCTTTCCTCCTCTCTCCCTAACTTTTTCCTCCTTTAGAGAGAGAGCCCCCCACTCCTCTCCTCTAAAGAGCCCCCACTCCCCTCCTCTTTCACCACCCTAAGAGAGAAACCCTCATCCTAGCTTTCTCCACAAATTTGGATACTCTATGGAGGGCCAGGAGAAAATAGAGAAACCCTAACCCTAACCCTAGTTCTTCAACCTAGCCCCTGGAGAGGAACTGGACCGGGGTCGGCTACCACCCGGACAGCTCCCGCGTCGCTGCCGTCCGGCTCCCGCGTCGCCTTCGTCCGGCTCCCGCGTCGCCGTCGTCCGGCTCCCCGACGCCCGCCTGAGCGTCGCCCCCCCCCCCCCCCCCCCCCCCCCCGCCGCTCTCAGCCGGCTCACCGCTAGTGAGACAGGGCGGCGAAGGCCATGTCGGGGAGCCACCTGGAGGAGGTGAAGAGGATGGTGGAGGAGTACAGGAGGGCGCTGGTGAGGCTCGGAGGCACGGACCTGACGGTGCCGATAGTGGCGGCCGTGGCGGCTGCCGTCGAGGTCAGGGTCGAGCTGGAGGAGTCGGCCCGGGCCGGGATAAAGGCGATGGTGGTGGTGGTCGCCACGGGAGGATGCGGAGTTCCCGCGGCTACTGCGGATCCAACGGCCCCTCTAGCGTCTCTCACGATTCGTTGCTCTTCTGAACCCACCCTTGTTACTAATTCTTTATCTAAAAATCTGTCATTTTGTTGACGCTATATGGTGTTTCTTGATTATTGAGGTTTTTTGTTAGGTCCAGACGATAAAAAGTTACATTTTTTTTAATATTTGGTTAATAATTGATTAATTCTTTGCACGTTCATGGGAACACATCATCACTTTTTTCACTTGAGGGGGAGAGGGATTCATCAAAGCTTTTTTGATGGCAAGGGACGGTGACATGGCAAAAGCGTTTCACGTGAGCCATTTGGAGTTTTTCTCGGTGGAGTGGAGAAGTTGGAATTTGGTTTGTGGTAGCTGTGCTTTGAAGGAGAGTACCAAGCAAACTTTTCTCCCAATGAAACTTTCTTCTTTTGCTTATTACTTCCATTTTCTTCCATCTCTTCCTACTATATATATGTATGCCAGTAGTTTCAAAAGACTAGAGAGCTCCCATCCATCAACTTCACTCTGTGGCAAAGTGGGAGAGGATCTTGATTGGATTGTAGCCAAATATTAGAAAATGTGAAGCACAAAGTGATACACACACACACATACACACTTTGATTGATTGATAGATAGATTGCGGAACTTGATTGTATATGTATTTTTCCACCATATATAAGCACACATGTCCTACATTTATTCATAAAGGCCCTGCCCCTACAGTTTTCCAACCCGAGAGTTGCTCAGGCGTGTTATAGATATGGTAATTAAGTTGGATCTCTTGAGTGTTAAGGCTAAAATTACTTTTTAGACTATTCCAAGTTTTTTTGGCTGAAATTATTACTATAAAGAAACTTTCTTATGTGCAAACCCTCGTACATTCTCGTCTAGCTCATAAAATTAGATCAATTTGGTCTTTCCTTGAAGCCTTTCCCATCATTATAGAGCTGCCTATGAGCATGCCCATGGGTTGAAAGGTCTACGGTCTACTCAACCTCTATAACTAGATATTAATCTATTTTCAACAAGTGTAGATTTTTGCCAATTATTTTGACCAAGGCTACCAAAAGCGAGAGGCCACCTACCAATTGGTGGGTAGGAAGAATATCATTAAATTAGATTACGAGATCTCACTTTGGCAGCTGGAAAATGGTTATGATACTTGTTATTAGTTTGTGTTGTTGCTTCATCTAGTTTTTGTTGCTTTATCTAGTTTTCTTAGATAGAGAAGAAATTCTTTGTAATATTTGTATGCTATATTATGTTGGTAGTAACTATAGTATGCTGAGACCTTTCTTCTATGACTTAAGTGTATATAGCATTAATAGGTTACAATAATGATACTTGTTTGTTATTCCCTTAAAAGTAAACTTCACTCAATTCATTCCCTTTTTAATATGCAGGAAAAAGAGGTTGACGAGGAATTTGAACTCGTGGTTCTAGCAAGTGATGGCCTTTGGGACGTTGTAGAAAATGAGATAAGCACATTTTATTGATTATGGTTCACGGGCAGGATTAAAAATAGAGTTTACTAATGTTAATTGTCATGTACATGTTAAAATTTAAGCTGCTAAGAAGATTGATTGGTTTTGTCCGATAGATCTTTTATGTTTATTCTATTAAAATTGTGTTATTCTTCTTGCTCTCTGATTAATTTTTATTGTGAATTTAGGGCTTTACTCCATAGAGTTACTATCTAATGCAACCATTTACTCGACCCATGCTTTTATGCTGGGACCATTCCATGCAACCATTTATGCTGCATGTTTCCATAAGTAACAAGTTGCATGTTATCTATGTACATCGTTAAACATCCAATTATTTGGTTGTCATTGTCACAATATATATTAGATACTTTTTCTAAGTTGATATCATTACTTGAATCTTTCCAGCAATTGGCGAAGCAAGAAAACACTTCCATTTTTCAATGGTCTTTGTATAAACAGACGAGGAATTGCACTATCCACTCTCAAATACTAGGGTCTGATAAGTTATACAAACACCATCACTATGAAACTATCCAATTAACAATCATGAAATATATTAGGGGGCTGCCTCCATGTGTGTGAACAGTTCAAGGTTGTTATTATGACATTTTGGTAATGATGGAAGATAATGTATGGTGCTCAGATTCTACTGGGTAAGGGTTGAACGTAATAGGAACCAAACTTGATTTTGGTTCTTACAAAATACCCTAAGAGTTTTTATATATTAGTGATTACCTTCTTTGTGATTAGCTTGATATGCTAATTCTCTTCTAGTTGGTGTCGATATCGCGTACTATTTGTGCTCTTATAATGTAGTTTTTGCAAAATCCTTCAATACATTACTTTTCACCTCGAAGGCATTTTGCGGGCTTTCCAACTTCTTCCTATTCAGCTTCATGGTTCATGCTATCAAAGTGGGAATGCACATTTCATGAAAAAAGCATATTTCAAAAAATTCTAGTATCCTCATTGTTTACCCATATAAGAGGAAAGCTAATTCTAAGATGAAGCTTTAATATAAATACTTAAATATCCCAATAAAAAGGAAATGGGATTTCATTTTTATTTACTTTGTTGTTACTTAATGATATATACTTCTAGGCTATGTTGCAGAAATATGTGCACGTGCACGATACTAGTCATAGTTTGCATTATCGGTCGATACTAACATTGTCGATACCGATACAATTTGGCATGCTCCGTTCCGATACCAATACTGATGTTAGGGGTCTTTTCCCCGGTCAGTTACGGCTGAAAAAGTTGAACGAAAATGACCAATAAGTAAAGTATAAAAAATGTAAATGAAGAAAACTTATCGCAGGTAAACAAATCTTGCACTATTATTTCATTCAAATTCAAAATTACTTAGAAACAATACTTAAAATTATGCCTTAATATATATAATATTTTTTAATTGTTAATAATTTATTCATGATTATTTGCTTTTTGATACCAAAAATTCGATACTCAGATTCGAAATTGCTGATACCACCGATACCGCAGATACCTATGAGTACTCACAGGAAGAGTCTGATATCGATTCCAATACCGATATTGTGAACCTTGATACTGGTATGGGGTACGACACGGATATGTGAAAATTGTGGCTATATCTGATTTGTTGTAGGAGGGTAAGACGTGTTTTGGGTGTTGCAGCATATATATATTCTTTGAATCTAAGCACCAAGACTTTTAACCAGAAATCCTCTAGCCCACTTTCCTACTCCAGTACACTTTATTGCCTCCCTTTACCATTCTTCTTCTCTCCTACAACTCTAGTACACTTTAGAAAGTTAGAAACCCAAACTCCAAATGTTCCTATCCTGATTATGGATTGCGGCAGGAATGTGGTAGCTCGCTCGATAGGGAGAGGCAAGCTTCTCTCTCTCTCCCCCCTTCTGTTATCATTTTTATTACTGTTTGAATAGAAAAGGGATTTAGACGAACAGACCGGATATGGGCCAAATCTTGGCTGATTTCGGCCCAGGTTCACTGTTGAACCTGTGTCCAGACTGCATTCAACCGAATTTGCTCATATTTGAGTTGAATCTTTGTCCAATTATACTATTTTAACGTGTCTATGCAACGTAGCTTCTACTTTGTCACAAGGAAACCCCTTAATATGATTGGGTTCTTCATGACTTGAAGGCATGTAACTCACTAATTATGGTTCATTCGAGCATCATCTCAATCCTAGGAGGTGGAAAAAGCTACTGAGGCTTTAACTGGCTGCTTAAAGTCAACTGCATAATACAATTTTCAATATGCCTTTCGAAAAGGTGTACTAATACAATATAGTTATGCTCAGATGACTGTTTTTTTTTCACAACACTAGGCCGAGGAACCTTTTTATCTTTTTCCAAAACTCTTCTTATTAAAACTGATTAGCAATATACTAAATACTTGACTATGTATTGGAATCATCCATCTATCTGTGGATTGAGCAGGTAGCATTCAGGACAAAGGTCTCCCATCCAAATATTAACAGCAATGGGAGCATTTGCCTTGACATTTTAAAGGAGCAACGGAGTCCTGTGTTCAATCTCAAAGGTTAGTATTACTCCACTGCATCTAAACCTTGAATCATGCAAACTGTTTATAGTTCATCACAATGTGAAGTTTCAGTTTTATGCTTGATGGAGATTTGGTACTACAGCTCACCATCTAATCCTTGTGCTTGATTGACTTATTAGATATCGCTCTTAACTCGATAGGGTCGTACTCCACCGAGCTAAGTAACTCCAATGGATATTGTTCACTGGCATGCATGCTCAATCGCAGTCTTGGATTAAGAAAGTTTTTATTGATTCTAACTATGTGGGATGAGGGTTATATATTTATGAAAAAGAGAGTAGTCAGGGATATGTCTCTCCTTCATGTAAACTGTCAAAGTCTTCTAATTATGTGGGATGAGGGTTATATATTTATGAAAAAAGAGAGCAGTCAGGGATATGGCTCTCCTTCATGTAAACTGTCAAAGTCCCTGGTATGGCACAAAAACATTAGAGTGTTCATGAGGGATGAGGTTTATATAGTTATACTAGTTCTTTTTGAAAGACCAATCGTTTAGCTAAGTTGATAGATACATGGTGTTAGAGTGTACGGGTTTAGAGTCCATGTGTATGTATGTATGTGCGGTATCAGTGGAGTTATCCAAGGGTTGAACCAGGTTGTACATGTGTGTGCGCTACCTGTGTACACGGGCTCTAATTTTTTAGTTTCCATGTGTGTGTACTACCTTGTTAGTTGAATTTCGATATAGAAATACTTCCTCAAGAACTTATAGAAATTTATGAGCTCTAATTTTTTATGATGACACCATGTATCTCATAGCCCTCATTTGTCCATATTATTGCGCATGTATGATATGAGCTCTATTTTGCAACATTAAAACCATTGTTTTCCTTACTGTGATTTTCCTGAAGCTAGAATCGTATATTTGAATAGTTATTTTTTTAACCTGGACTTCTGATAGAGCTTTGTTTGTTTGTGGACTTAATATTTGGGTAGTTCGTGGTTCATGTGTAATCTTCTCAAGTGATTCAAATTGTCTCGAGTTGTATTGATAATCCTGTAATAGTAAGTTGATACTTTGTGTTCTTGTTCTCTCAGGAACTTGCTGAAAAATGAAGGGTGGATGCATGCTGTGAATAGGAGAATGCTGTGGATATGGAGGGATGTGCTCCGATATGGTTTGCTACTTTCTTGATTTTATTTTGTAGTTTTGGTGGATTATGTTTCGTGGCTATGACAAGTGATGGTTGTTTGTGGTTTGGATGTTTAAGTTGTATGGAAACAACAGATGTTGGATGTGTACTTTATGGTTGGATTATGTCGTGGTTGGACAAGTGAAGAATACATGTGGCGGGATGTGTATTGGAAGTTTTTGTTGTATGAACAATATAGTTTGTTAATATAAAATTTGGGTTTTATAGTAATTTGATGTGTGCAGCTTCTGGATTGATATAATGTGTGGTTGATTAATATTATATAATTTTTGACGAAATTTTGGCATGTTTATCTTGACGGTACTCTGGATAGCTTCGTTTGACGGTTGTCAAACGTCAACTTTAATTCATATCATGCTGCACAATATAGTCGTGAATTAGTGCTTTTCATG
Organism: Iris pallida; assembly: GCA_029216955.1. NCBI lineage: Eukaryota > Viridiplantae > Streptophyta > Magnoliopsida > Asparagales > Iridaceae > Iris > Iris pallida. The sequence goes on from JANAVB010006798.1 coordinate 526,379, forward strand.
ACGGGTTTTGTCCGTCAAAACAAATGCTTTTATTGACGGCTAAAGACCATCAACTAGGCCGGAGTCAAGAAAAGTTTTTGCCTATGTTGACGGTTCCTAAAAAGAGCTATCTTGATGGCTAAAAACAGTCAAGAAAACTACATAAAATGACGGCAAAAAACCGTCAAGAAAAGCCTTGTCATGGACCGTCAAGAAAAGGGGGGATTTTTCTTGACTCCGGCCTAGTTGACGGATCTGCAACCGTCAATATACCCATTTCTTGACGGGGAATCACCGTCAAGAAAAGCCCTTATTCTTGTAGTGTATGATGACTATGATTGATCATAATAGGTAGTCTGTGGCGAGTACATTGTCGCCTAAGACACTTTGTGGCGACTATGCTTGATCATAATAGATAGCAGAGCTGTCCCAAGCCCAGGGCATGCCGGGCTCAAGCCCAGGGCACCAATATTGTTGGGAAAACAAAATTTTTCTCAAAGTCCTATATATTATGGACCTGGGCCAATTTTGATATCATATATTTGCTATAACCTAAACCCTGTAGCAGAAAAAAAAATCAACGATAACAAATAGATAACCTGTAGTATCCCGCTCCTTGCGGTCTACTATGTAATACCCATGGCTTGCTGACTCAGTCTTGAACTGAGTATTTGGGAAAACCATTGCCAGTATCGAATGATCACGGACGGAATGCAATGAACCTTTCCAACTAATGGATCGGCTTCTATTGAAATGAGTCCAATAGTTTTCGTTGGATGTTTTCTTTTGCTGCTTGGTTTTGATGAATGCGTTTTCGTGTTAGTTTTCGATATTGGTTTTTATTGTTCACTTTCATCGCATTTTGCATTCATTCTGAATCTTGAGAGAAAGAGATTGAAGTATGCTAATCAGATGTTGGTGCCAATGCAGGAGGACGCATAGGCGACACATGATCATTGCGTGAAGTCTCTTCGTCTCTCAAATAAGATTCAATATCGGTGAGTTGCTATAACCGGGCTTACATTTATTTGTACGCCCTAAGAAAATGATTGTCTAGTCCACTCTTTGTTGTGTCCCAGTGATCAATGATATTATAGTAACAAAAGATAAGAGAAGATTATTGAATGAACCACATATAAATTGGAACTGTCGTTTGCTTGCTTCAATATGATCGTATGCTCTTATGATTTTCCTAAAAGATATAGCTCGGAATGGGAAACACGGCTTGACTGTGCACAGAAAAGAACAAGATGGAAATGTTTACAAGTTGCTCGACTGGTGTATAGTAGTTTTATTTGATAGCTGCATTCGTATTGGTATAGACAATTTGTGCACAAGGTATATAGTAATCTCTCCATCGGTTCTGGGGGCGCCCGAAATCGATCGGCCTAGGAGAGAACATGACACCTGGGGCTACAAGTTCCCGTAATTAGAGGGGGAGTAAGTCTATTAGTGAGATGGGCTAGAAAGTTGTCACGACCCGCACCCAGCCTACGCCGCAGTGTCGGCGATAGAACACTGTCCTAGGTCACAACATCTAGCAATATATAATTATACCTGTACAATGATATACTCTCCAAAAGGAGGACAACATAAAAGGTACAACTCAATCACAGAATCTAAGATGGAATAAAGGAATAAAAGATGGATAAAATCTCAACAGAGAACTACAAGTGAAAGTTAATAAGTTTGGATGTTTAAACAACATCAAAATCCAAATAACTGAAGTACATATCAAAAACAAACATCTAAACAAAGAAACTAGTCTAGAAGTCTAAACTAGACAATGGGCAAGTCCTCAGTAATTGTTGGATCCTCCTGAGGGTCCAAGTCAGCGGTGTCATCTAAGCCAGTGCCATAATAGGGCTCTCTTCCTTCATTTTTGTTTTGCTTCCGTTGAACAACCAAGATTAATATATTTTACTGGTATGGATCGTATTTTTTTACTGCTTTATTTGTAAAATTTAGGGATGTTTTTCTGACTTTTGTCAAATTAATGTTGTGTTGACTTGTATATTTTTGTTAATTACAAGCCATATTAGTTCAATCAACCACTTATAATTAACCAAACCTAGAAATGTTCTTCCTTAATTGTTAACATCATTCTGGATCTACAGACTGACACGTATATCATTGGTTAATTACGAACAAATTTGTGTAGAAAGTCTGAAGCATATCAGAGTGACGGTGACAATAATTGGTTTTCATTATTGGAGAGTGGTTGGTTTTCAATTTAGAGTGGTTTTAATGAATTAAATTATAATTTATAAGTGGTTAATTTTCAATCTAGAGGTTATATTTTACCAAATTTAGGGATGTTTTCCCTATTGTTAATAGAATCTGACTTATACAAAATCATTTTAGCATATTATTTTTTAACTTGCTTTTATTTTTTTTTATCTTTTGTTGGTACCAGTACGAAATTTCTTAATGACAATTCCTCTTTTCTTTGCAGGCAATGATTCTTGGAATTACATTGAATTGGAAGTTACAATTAAAGAAAAAGAACTCAAAAGCCTGGTTTTATCGTTCGTTGCTAAATATATTTTGTTTGCAAATGCTCATGTGTTTTGATTTTGTTTAGTTAAAATTTTCCATCTTGGACTCTAAAATGTTTCCTAGAAAACAACTCTCTGGAATTTTGAAAAGGAAAAAAACAAAAAATAATGAAGAGATAGCCGAATCACTAAGAGGATCTCTAAAAAAAAAATTTGCAACAAACATACTTCAGATGAAAGTTTGAATCAACCCAATGAGTTTGAACAAGTAACAATTTTGAATGAAGCAGTAGAAAATAATAATAATGTGAATGAAGATTTTGATGATGTAGGGAAAAATGAACATGAAACAAGCATGCATCATTCTTCTCCAGAAAATGTAGTAGAACATGAAAGTGATCAAAATGTTGATCATTCTTCCCCAAACCATTTAGGAGAAGATGAACTTGATACTACTGTACCCTTGTTGAATATGTATGATCTAGGTGTTTGGGATAATATTGATGGCAATATGAGAGGTTTACTTGTAGAGATATGACCTATTAGAGAAGATAATTTAAATTTTCCTCTAGATGAACATTCTAGATATTTTTCTACTAGCTATTATAAGCGGCCAATGAATAATGGAGAGTTTCATGATAGAAAAAAGGCTTGTCTACTCAAAGTTAACTGATAAAGTATTTTATTTTTGTTGCAAATTGTTTATGTAATGCCATCTAAAAGTCAATTAGAAAGAGAAGGAATTGAAGATTAGAAACATATTGGTGAGAAACTTATACAACATGAAAGAAGCAAAGCACACACTCTTAATTGTACTGCTTGGGGGTTGAGTTATGTAAGAGATTGCACCACAATCAAACACTTGATAAAGAATTACAAGAGCTTATTAAGAAAGATAAAGAGCACTAGAAACAAGTAATTCTTAGAATAATTGCTATCGTGAAGTGTCTTGCTCTATATAATTTGGCATTTCGTGGAACAAATGAAAATATTTATGAAGATTCTAATGGTAATTTTTTGGGTCTAGTTGAAATGATTGATGAATTTGATCCGGTAATGCAACAACATTTTTGTCTCATTCAAGATAAACAGATTTATTATCATTATCTTAGTCATAACATTCAAAAATAAGTTAATAACAATTGTAGGATCGAAAGTGAAGAATGCAATCATTAAAAAAATAAAAGAAGCAAAGTACTTTTCAGTTATTCTTGATTGTACTCCTGATGCTAGTAACAAGGAACAAATGACTTTAATTATAAGATGTGTAGATGTGTCAAGTACTCCAATAAAGTAAGGAATTTTTTCTAATTTTTTTAAATGTGCAAGAAACAACTGGATTAGGGCTTTTTACATAATTGCTAGCTATAATAAAATCACTTGATCTTGACATTGTTAAAGTAAGGGGGCAAGGTTATGATAATGGATCTAATATGAAAGAAACAAAATCTTGGTGTGCAAAAAAGATTACTTGACATTAATCCTAGAGCTTTTATATGCCTTGTGGTTGTCATTCTCTTAATTTAGTTCTTTGTGATATGGCAAGTTCGTGTATTAAAACAAAATCTTTTTTTTTTGGAGCATGTCAATGCATATATACTGTGTTTGCTAATTCTACTAAGCGATGGGATGTTTACTTGATTATGTAGATGTAGAAGCATGGAAAAAAGCATATTGGTTTTAGTCCCACATTGGAGAGGAGAAGAAGAGAAGTCTCATTCCACTCTATAAATAGAGCCCCCTTGCATCCGTTGAAAACGGCACAAAAAGAAGAAAGTAAAGGGACCCCGTTGAATCCTGGGAGCTCGTTCGAGCCACAAAAAGTGGCTGAAAAGTGTAGCGAAGACTGCCACTGTCAGGCTGCACGCCATACGAAGGCGCAACACAAGAAGAAGGGTGCAGCATCCTATCTACAAATGAAGCCTGTGGCGAAGGAAAGATCCTATATCTTTGACAGAATTGCCTGCCTCCCTGTGTAAGGCTATATTGGATTCTAAGTACTATGCCCCTTCTAGGGATAGTACGAAAAAATCAAAGGCAATACGCATCTCGTACGATCAATGTGCTATGCCAACAGTTAGCCGAAAGCATGTACTGACAGTAATGCACACGCTGTCGACAAGTTGTACAGAACTGGTTCGAGTGTATCGACGCCTCGAACGACACAGTTCTCGAAGTCCTCCATCACTTGGATGCTCAAGCGCAGGAACCAAGCTAGGGGAAACGCTCCATTAGCTGATGCGCATGGGCGCTACTTTTCAAAGTGGTGTCTGGAAGATGCGCTAAAGCTCCATTAGCTGATGCGCATGAGCGCTACTTTTCAAATTAACGTCTGGATGATGCGTTGATGCTTCAGCTAATGCGGAGTGTCACTGAATAATGTCTGTACTGAGGCTTGCTTGCTGATGACTAAATCTTTAGTCAAAGTCATCAGTTCTCGAGCCCCACAAAGCGACGAGAATTAATGAGTGTTGACTTAAAATGCCTCAAAATTACGGCGTCTCAGTGCCTCAAAAGCGTAGTGGATTAGCACTCCAAAAGTGCAGCGCTCCGAATGAGGTACATACACTGGGACATTACTTCAACATTTAATTGCACACAGAACAAAGTGTCAGAAGACAGTAAAATGGCAGCTATCAAGCTGTTAGTTATCAAATATTTGGTGGCAGATGTCAGACAAAATCACGACCACTTTGACGCCCCAAAAGGCGCAGCCTCAGCAACTCCAAGAAGCGCAACCTCAGCAATGTCTAGAAGCGTAGCCTCAGCAACTCCACGAAGAGCAGCCTCAACGATGTCCAAAATCCCAACCTCAGCAACTCCAAGACGTGCAGCCTCAGCATTGTTCAGAAGGGCAGCCTCAGCGACTCCAGAAGCGCAGCCGCCAGGCGCACAGCTCCTTCACAATGTAGATATTTTGAAAGATGCCATGTGGCCAGTATGGTAACCGTATCTCTTCAGGTACAACCAAATCCATTTTGTTCATGTCATAACCGAATCCCAAGATAATGGGTCTTGTCAGATCATGTCCAGCCTACACCGTTGTGAGACGACGGTAGTAAGCTATATCAATCAATAGTATACCAGCACAACATTCTAAACTGCAAATATCGAAAGCTTTTATTTAAAACATTTGAAATAAAACTAGATGTCTATCTGGAACAAAAACATAAGCAGAAAGCATTCGATTTTTACACCTGGTTCTTTTATTACAACTTTAAAAGAAAAGAAGAAACTAATAACAAAGTGTGGCTAGAACTCCTGGGTTCCCTGTCCGGGTTCGACTATCTCCTCGGAATCCAAGTCGTGTCCGTAGTAAGAACTAAAAGTCAGCTCCTCATCATCGCAGTCACCTAAAATACTGGTCTCCAGTTAGGAGGGGAGCAAGAATATATATCCATTCCAGTATTTAATAAATAATTAAAGATGCAAGAAGAAGTTTTAGAACATAATTTATCTTTCTAAATAATAATAAAGAAGCAGTGAAGCAGTAAATCTCTAAAAATAATAATGATGCAATCTACAACTAGCAACAGTATTTTGAGTGTGTAGCATCCCGCGATCGGTTGGGGATGGAGGCAATATCTGTTCTAGTGAACACGGTCCGGCTTCAGCCCAAATGAGGTGGGGATTCAGCTTTCCATAATGAGGCAATAAGGGGGCTTTGACCACAGGTGCTAACACTACTCCCCAATCCCAAGTCAATGAGTCAATGAGTCAATCAAGCAATCAATTGGATCCGAGCGGGATCTCGTGAGTCAAGTGTCGATACAATGTTTCTAAAGATGCAGTGTATTTAATAATCAACTAAAATACATGTTTGAATAATATGAAACTTTCTTTGGTTCCCTGGTGTTGCAGGTGACGACGGGAAACACTCAAGCTAAAGTCCGGAGTTGAACCCTATATTTAGTGAAACATGCCTTAGTTACGTGTCTAAGGTTTGCTAAAATTTTAATTAATCAACTTATTAATAATATATTAATCGACTAGACTCGAAATTCACTAATAACTATTAATAGACAAAAGTTTAATTATGAAAAATATATTTTAGAGGAAATATAAGTTCTAATATAAGGAAAGAAAAGTTTTTAATACTAAGATAATAAAACTTATTATTTTTCTAGATGGAATTAACATTAATAGTAATAAGGTGACAAACTTGTATTTGTTTATGATTATGTAAATAATTAATCAAAACGCTCTTTTAACCAAATACTCATAACTATCGACTAGCAAATAATCGATCTTTTACTTAAAACCATTTATTAATAAAACATAAAAATTATTATACTTTATCCAAAATAGGTAATAGATGGATTTTTGCTTTAATAATTAAAACTGATATTTTTTCTATATTTACTTATATAAAATAGACTTTTTGGTAATGAAACTATTTTTGAAACTAATTAATATTTATTTATGTAAACTTTACCGTAACCTATTTAATAATACTTTTAAATCTAGATCATCATGATTTACTACGATAATCATTAATAATCGATGTGTTTAACCATTCCACGTAAACATTTAATATAAATAACTTATATATATAAATAATCTAACGATGTATATAGCGACATAAATATTACTAGCAATAATCAAACCATTATACATTAATTAATTAATCCTATTAACAAATCATAAATCAAATTAGGAAACTAGCTATCCCGGAATTGACAGGACTTTATACTGTCTATTTTGGTCGAACGGAAAGTGGGTTTCTCTACTGGAATAAAACACAGACGGTCCAGGAGGCCTACCGAAAATCTGACGAAGGAGAACAAAAGGGTTATTTCGGCCTCAGGGTCGAACAAACGCGACGAGACACAGAAACACATGCGCAGGGGCACGCGAGAGGTACAGACCGGCGCATGGGCGCACGCGAGGGCGCGGTCGTACATGAGGAGGCGCACGGCCGGGGAGACTGGCACACGGAGCGCGGCCAGGAGGGCGCGCTGGTCTCGCGAAGCGCCGACGGGAGGGCGCGCTGGTCGCGCGGAGCACCGACGGGAGGGCACGCTGGTCATGCGAAACGCAGGAAAGAGGGTACTGGAGCGCGGGGCACGGCCGACTTGGCTGCATGCGGGGAGACGCATAGAAGCACGCTGGTCGCACAAGAGGCGGCCGCGCGGGTAATTTGTGGCCGAACGGCGGTTGGGTGACGGTTGGGTACGGCCGGGCAGTGGTCGGGTGATGGTCTGGTGCGACAGAAACACCTCAAGAGGGGTATTGAAATGGATGGGGCATTGCGGGAGCGTCGGGGCGTGATTGAATTTGGGAGAGAGGGAGTGTGGAGGGAGTTGGGGTAGAGTTTGTGAAGGTTTTGTGAAAGAAAAGCTTCTGCCCTTCTGGGAGTTTCGGGGAGTTTTGATTTACACGTAGGGGAACGTTGCAGATCCTGGAGTGGAGGGTTCGTACGAGGTAGCCGGGTGACTGGGTAGTGGGTTGAACAGGTAAGGAATTAAGTTAAGTGGGCTTGGGTTAAAGGGTTTGAGTAGAGAGTTGGGTTAATGGGTTTAACCAATAGGTAACGGGCTCAAGTTATGGGCTTAAACTAGCTAAAGGTCAATTAATTAATTAACCTAATAAATACAATCAATAATCAATAAATTTTTATAAAACAAAAATCATTTCCCATATTATCGACTATATATTCATAATAATAATAATATAATAATAGTATAATATAATAACAATAGTAATAATAACACTACAATCAACCAATTATAGTAACCCAATTATTAACTAAAATCCAAATTGTGGGTTCTACAGTTCAAACTGCCACTCTACCAATATGATCAAGATCCATTCGGTTTAAACAGAACGAGATCTTCGACAGTGTGCACACGCCACGTGTCAGTGACTCGGTTATGTTGATGAACGGGTGCTAACCACCCAAGATAAAAGCAAGAAGAGAATCCCAACAACTGCCACGTGTCAGCTCAGTAGCAGCTCCTATAGTACGATTACAATAGATTCTCTGAAATCTTATGCGTGCAGCGCTCCTGCACGCCAAAACCCTTGTGCACATCGTACATGTGTATGCCTATAGATAGCAGCAATTTCCCTTCATTCAGGGTGTTCGAAAATCTTTCAGGTGCTTCTTGATTGACAACCTAGACCACCACTCACAGGCATTCAGGAAGTAAGAGCAAGTTCATTTCGTCATCAGATCGTCAACGGAGTAAAGGAGCCGCTGTAGTGCTCGATCTCTATCGTTACACTTTTCCAAAAGTTTCTCAACCTTTTATGATCTCTTTTGCACTCTTTTTAAAGTTTAAAATAGAAAATTATCTTAACTTTTTGTTCATGGCAAACAAAATGGCGACGCTGCTGGGGACTTCCTTCTCCTCCGACGAGAAGGTAGTGACATAATCTGACAACAACTTGTTAGGATCTTCCCAAAAGATATTGGTTGTCCGCTTCGACAAACAAGCTTTTGAAGATCTCTTTTCCTTCAAAGCGGCTAGTAAAGCATAAGAAGAAGACTCGACGCACCTGGGTGCCTAAGGCTGCTGCACCGAATGACAAGACCAAAGGGGATGCGCTACAGGCTTCTTTAAATTCAGACGTTCTCGACACGCCTTCATCAATTGCTGCTGCTGTAACTCCTCCATCAACTCCAATTGTAGGGAAGTACAGCAAAGTCTGCCACTCTAAGGCTGCACGGAAGATGAGGGCACAACTGTAGAAGAAAGGCACAACATCACATCCACGCACGAAGATGGCTGCGCGGGAAGGAGCTTCTGTCTTCGACAGAATTGCCTACCCCTTGGGGAAGGCACCATTGGACTCTGAGTAGTACACACCTTTTAGGGGTAGTACAAAGAAATACAAGGCAACATGTGCCTCGTGCAACAAACGTGCTACGCCAATATTTGACCAAAAGCAGGCATTGACAGTAATACGCATAACTGATAACAAATTGTACAGAACCGGTCCGAGTGCTTTGACGCCTCGACCAACACAGTTTTCGACATCCCCCTGTTGCTTGGGTGCTTTCGCGTATAAACCAGGCCAGGGGACGAATATTAGGGATTACATAGTGTAACGCCCCAGTCCCAAAATACGTAGGACTAGAACGTAATCATGCCAGCAGTATACATACGAAGTATATGGACCATCGTATGTATACATAAACTGTAAAATGCAGTAACCAAGGCACTAAATCTCATATCCACAAAGATAAATAATGATATAAAAGCAACTTTGAATTTTTTTTTGTGTATACAATCGTTGGGCGGAGACAAATCTACTACAAACTATGAAAAGAAATACATAATAAAAGAAAGAGTTTGGCGAGCGAAGCGAAGACGATCAAAGTGCAATCATCCTCGAAGAACTAGTGACGATCATGGCCACGGCTAGAATACCTGCGAAAGACAAAAATACACACCTGGCGAGATAACCAGGTCCTCAGAGGGACGTAACAAGATACAACAAATATGCCATATAAATACTGAATATAAATATGCCACAATCAAAGAAAGTGACAAGACATAAATAAGGTAAACTAACCGTACTAAAGTGAACATGCAGTGAGAACAAACCTTTCGTCGCATGAGCCCTAACTGTAAATGGGATCTGGTATAGTCCCCACTTGGGCACCAGTGACCTAAGCGCATGACGTTCAAAAACGACATTGGCCAACCTGAGAGGCTCATACCCGTATCTCCAGCGGAGCTTCCGGGTTACAAGAGAAGTGCAATCGAAGCCCATATGACAAGAAAATGTCCTCCCCACCCAATGTACCTATCATGTTGCATCCACGACCATGTAACACTACTAACCGCTAAGTCTCCTAACACTCCTCTATTAGCAGTTAGCCCTAACGCATGCACATGGGGGATCAGCCCACATGCAAGAACCTCTACATGCTACTCATCTCACACATCCTCGTGGTACAACTGTGTCAAGGTATATGCAATACACGACAAACGGTAGTCTCTTAACTCTAAATTCATATGCAACCAAAGGATAATAACAAAGTACAGCTAATATCACTGAGCCGATAGTAAATCAAGAACTGTAAAAAAACAGAAAATAAATGAACAGTGATATGTAATAAAATGCAAACTAAGTATAAATAGTATAATGGCAAGGTATCTTGCCTGGTGTTACGCCTGATGTGGTGCAATAATCCGACAAGTCTTGATTGTCCGATAGCCATATTCGATGTGTCATGGTCCGAAGTTGCAAGGAAATAGAGAAGCACGGTTAGCTATGAGTAAAGAGAATAATTCGAAGAGAGTTTGAGCGAAGAGGCGCGTGTCCTATTTTTAGAAAATATTTCATAATATACTTGAAAAATAATTCTATGTAAATACTTGAAAATATTTTATATATGTAAATTGGAAAAATATATTTTTATTAGTCCAGAAAAATACTTAAAATAATAAATCTTTTTAGGCAAAACTCTAAGTTGTCAAAATATTTTAAATGAGTACTTTGAAAATAATAAAAACAGTTTAGGGTTAAACCCTAATTTTGTCAAAATATATTTTAGAAAATTTTAATTATCGAATTTATTTAATAAACCGAATAATACACTAATAATAATAAAATCATAATCATAAAAAAATATTAAAATAATATTAATGATATAATAACAACAATAATAATAATAATAATAATAATAATAATAATAATAATAATAATAATAATAATAATCAACAGTATTAATAATCTAATAATAATAATAATAACAATAATAATAATAAGAATAATAATTCTAACAGAACTATAAATCTCATTCTTTTAATATAATAATAATAATAATAATAATAATAATAATAATAATAATAATAATAATAATAATAATAATAATAATATAATAACAGTAAAACTTATAAACCACTGTACAGCCTTTTCCTTCCCAATTCACTTAATGAGAGAGAGAGAGAACAAGGGTTCGGGAGAGTGGGTTTACCAGCGGATGGCGCCGGTGGCCGGCGGCCGGGCGGTGAGCGCCGCAGCGGAGGGGCGCGGGAGCTGGGGTCACGGCTGAGCGGCTCACCGGTGGCTCTAGGTCGTGGACGAGCGCTGCTCCGGCCGGCGGACGAGGAGGTCAGGGCGGATTCGAGGCGATGCGGTCGGGCTTGGGTGGCTGTGCTGGGGAACTCCGGTGGAGAGGGAGCTGCTCACGGGGTCGGGGAACGCGGCGGCGCGTCGGAGGCGGTTCGATTTTGGGCGACGGCGGTTCGTGAAGGAGAGGGTTATGGGTGGTCGGAGAGGATGGAGTGGGAGGCGGCGCTCCGATGGAGGACGCGACGGATCCGCGGCCGGAGGAGACGGAGAACGCCGGTGGAGGCTGTACGCGCGGCCGGTGGTGTGTGCAAAGAGAAAAAGGGCGCGGGGGCCGACAGCTCCGGGCGGCGGGAGCGATCGACGGAGGGCGGTGGCGCCGAGGTTAGGATTCTGCTTCTCCTTCTTCTATTTTGCTGGGGTGTCGATGGCGGTAGTGGTGCGTGCGAAAGGGGCGGCCACTCCGGTGGGGCGTGCGGTGGTGGTGTTAGGCCGGAGTCGAAAGGCGGAGGAGAAGGGAGGTTATGGTGGATGGTAATGGCGATGGACGTGGTGGAGAGGGAAGTCGGGGGAGTTGGGGGTCTCTGCGGGAACGGGGTTGATGGCAATGATGGGGACGATGAGTGTGGCGGCGACGGGATGATGGATGGCAGTATTAGGCGTAGGATTTTTTTGTGTCGAGATTGTCGACACCGTGATGGGGAATAATGTAGATGTAAACATGGAATAAGAGTGGGACACGTACACGGACACGATGCACGAGTAGTTGTGGATGGAAAATTTCTGGAGGAGTACCTCTCCTTTTACAGGAGTTGAAAATTCCCAGTTGGATAGGGATTGGGAGGATTTAAATCCCAATTAGATAAATCATCTATTAATTCAAATTGATTTAAAATAATTCAATCAAATCCAATCTAAATTAATTCTATACTTAATTTAAAATATTTTAAAAAATCTTTTCTAATTTAAATTGCCATATTTAATCAAATATTAAATAAAACAAACGTTTAAATATCTTTTTCATAAATATTAAAATATTGTATTAATTAATTTCGAAAATTAAGATAATTACTGAAATATTAAATAAAAAAATAGCTCTTTATAAATAACAAATATATTACTATACAAATTTCAAATTTTGCAAATATCTAAAATATATTTTATATAAACCAAAATTTTCCAAATCACTAATTATTTTTAAATGACGAATAAAACAACTCTTTTATACCAAATAAAAATAATTATCACACTTATTTGAACATGTACTTTCCTATAAAAATAAATTTATAATAAAAATATTGTTCTAACATATGTACCTCGACACATATTCGCACTCGTCGAGAAATTACGAAACGCAAATCTCGCACGATACGTAAATACAACAATGCGAACTCGTTTGCGAAGTACAAAATAAATACAAAAATTTTAAAAAAAAAATGTAGTAGAATTTTAGAGGGTTTACATCCTACCCAACTTAAAAGAATTTCGTCCTCGAAATTTAGGGATAATTAGGGTAGGTAGGGTGAAGGTGGTAGAAGCAGTATATTCGAATAGATGTACGAGATCTTCTTGGGACGAGAATGCGGACAAAATATTCTGCGAGGAGGCGGGCGACATTCCAATGATAATAGATCAGTTGGATGACTAGGAAAGAATCGGTTATAGTATGATTATGCGTATAACAATCCCTCGATGCCTATAATCCATCATTCACTGTCATTTGTTCTATGGACGTGCAAGCTCCCCAAATAGGTAATAGTCTTCCAATATAAATTTTGATCATTAGACCACTATTCTTGATTCAACATTTTCTTGCGTGTTTTCAATATTGTTAAAATCTCAAATAGTCCTTATCAATTTGTCATTCACTATTGCAATATATTCCATAACTTTCTTTTCTTCTTTATTTATTTCCATCATTTTCCTCATAAATTTTTAAATTCCAAAATGTATGCAATTATCTAATTCAATATTTCATCGTAAAAAATTTCAACAAGTTCAACAAATTTTGAATTAAATGAATCTCTAATGTACTTCTCTCACATATCTATATATATCCATTTTCCTCAAAATAGATCTCGTCGTTCACAATCTCTTCAAGAGTAGGTTCTAGATAATCCTTCAATATGTTTAATCAAATGTTAAATCAACATTCTTTGTAGAAAATTTGTACTTATCCTTAAAATATCATCTTAAATATTTGTTGATCATATCTTCACAAAGCAATCTTTTATAAATGAAAATCTCTCAATTTCTTATTTATTAGTGTCTTCCTTGAAAATGGGAACCCAATGATCTTTTAATCCATGATGGTAAAAATAACCTGTCTTTACTTCAAACTCACAATCACTTTTAGAAACGTATTCTTAAATCGTCAAAAATGTACGCACTTTCTTTCTTCAACAATTGGTTATCTTTGAAACCTATTATCTTTATGACACCATATTTTATCGAAGGCAAGTCCACGTTGTCTTTATCAAGAATTTGCATTCATCAATTTAATATATAACTTGGTTCTTTAACCACCAAAGCTTTAGAAATTCTTCACTCAATATTTAGTTACCTCAAAACAAATTTTGAAATTTTTGATAAGTATTTATCCTTGAGTGTTTCATCAAAACATAACATATCATCCCTTACTTCATCTATTTGGATTTATCTCACATTTTCATTTATGCATATTCAATCATTTTTATTCAACCTTTTCCGCTACTCTCTCTTCTAGGATTTTCTACTCTAACCTCTTACCAACCAAAAGATTGTCAAGACCAATTTCAACTTCGAACAAGGAATCATAAAATGAACACAATTGCATGAACCATGGAGGAATTAAGGTGAAATATATACGAAGCAATTTAATCGGGAAGGAAAAGTAAATGGTTGCTAATATTGAAGAGCATAAAGATGTGATGTGTCTAAGTGAATCGAGATAAGACATGAAAATAAATGACAAGGGTTAAACAGTCAAGATAAACACAAAGTTAAGCATTTAATAGATCACAATCACATACTAGGTCGAAAAATTGAGTCGAGGTGGAGTCCATATCGGTACCATGGTATAGGTTATAGTTAGTCTTTATGACCCGAAAGTCGTACCAAAAAAATAGAGTACAAGGGGGCGTGTTTTAGTGGGACATGATATATCCACATGAAGGTGAGCTCGTCTAGGTCTTGTATGTAAAATTTGTTGGAAGGAAAATCTAGTGTTGTGCTCCAAATATTGAAGCCACGATAGGGAACGCCAAATGATCAAAATAGAAAGTGGGTTTTCATAAGGTACTAATTAATGCACAAAAATAAAAGGTTAAAGCACGAAATAAAGATAATTTATAAAATCTCGTAGATCAAGTTAAGATAAGTTAGAGACACAGTTTCTAGAGGGAAGATAGTCTCATAGATAAGGGCATGGTCAAGGGAATGATTCTAATCATTTCTAAGTTTCAAACAATTAGATGATCACGAATAAAGATCTAGATTGGAGGGAAGGTCGAGTGAGTCAAAGATATGTTCATCGGTTTGGTCGATTACTAACTATACTTGAGCATATGCAATATCCAAATTATAGGTGGTATGGCAATCTAATGTGGAATACTTCTATCTCACTAGGGTGACCTTACTTGTTTCTTCGTCCTTCACCAATATATGTTCTAATCTAAAATTTCAAGTTCCTCGAAAGTTTCTCAATAAAATTTCCAAGATATTCCACCAGATTTCCTAATCATCTTAAGCTGTCAAGTTTAATCCAATTTAAATTTCTAATCAATCTCAAATAACCCTTGTATATCCCAACTCGAATAATAATTTTTTTCCCAAAATCTTAAACTCAACATTTAAATAAGTTTATCAGCCGAAATTCATACTACAAAATGGAACATTTAAATAACTCCCGAATTTAATTCTATATCCTTCAAATGTGTATATCTAGCCTCCAATAAGTCACAACTACTCTTCAAATTTTTTTTTCACCAAAATTTAAATATTCATAATCAAGGCCTTTAAAATCGAAATCTAAATAACATTATAATTCATAGATCATATGACGTAATTTAATTCAAAAAAATATTTTACCAAAATTTATCAATCATCCTCAAATTTTGGTCAATCGTAAATCATACTCCCACATTAAATTTTTTTTTGATCCTTTTCAAATCAAATTTATATCCCTCCAAAAGATGTATAGCTATAACTCAATAAATCATAAATGTTCAAAGACCTTCAAAATTAAAAACGCAACATCCAATCAATTTGTTTTCTCGATCTAGCTATCCTCTTGTGTATGTCACCTTGTAATATCAAATTAAAATTCCAACTATCTTTTGGAAGCGGTAATATGCTACTACCCAACTTGGAATTATCTAATCCTTAAAATCATATTTCTAGGAAAATAAAAGCCTTTATAACTCAAATAAAATCTCAATGCATATTAATTGTCAATATAATCCATCTAGCCATGTGTTTAACCTATGGGCATATACTAGTGCAGTCATCTTACTAAACACGAAAATAAGAACTTACGGTAGAAGGAGTCAAGCAAGATGCGAACGAGAGTTCGGAATTTGAAGTCAAGAAAGGATGTCAAGTAGGTGGATGAAATTTTAAGCTCTAATCCTATGTTGCAGGCCCGTTCGGTACAGTCATGTAACCGAAACGACAAACTAGACCTGCATGGGCCACCACAAAAACATGTAACGCTCCAGTCCCAAAATACGTAGGACTAGAACGTAATCATGCCAGCTGTATACATACGAAGTATATGGACCGTCGTATGTATACATAAGCTGTAAAATGCAGTAACCAAGGCACTAAATCTTATCCACAAAGATAAATAATAATATAAAAATAACTTTGAATTTATCGTGTATAGAATCGTTGGACGGAGACAAATCAACTACCAACTATGAAAAGAAATACATAATAAAAGAAAGAGTTTGGCGAGCGAAGCGAAGACGATCAAAGTGCAATCATCCTCGAAGAACTAGTGACGATCATGGCCACGGCTAGAACACCTGCGAAAGACAAGAACACACACCTGGCGAGATAACCAGGTCCTCAGAGGGACGTAACAAGATACAATAAACATGCCATATAAATACTGAATATAAATATGCCACAATCAAAGAAAGTGACAAGACATAAATAAGGTAAACTTACCGTACTAAAGTGAACATGCAGTGAGAACAAACCTTTCGTCGCATGAGCCCTGGCTGTAAATGGGATCTGATATAGTCCCCACTTGGGCACCAGTGACCTAAGCGCATGACGTTCAAAAATGACAGTGGCCAACCTGAGAGGCTCATACCCGTATCTCCAGCGGAGCTTCCGGGTTACAAGGGAAGTGCAATCAAAGCCCATACCACAAAAAAATGTCCTTCCCACCCAATGTACCTATCATCTCGCATCCACGACCATGTAACACTACTAACCGCTAAGTCTCCTAACACTCCTCTATTAGCAGTTAGCCCTAATGCATGCACATGGGGGATCAGCCCACACGCAAGAACCTCTACATGCTACTCATCTCACACATCCTCGTGGTACAACTGTGTCAAGGTATATGCAATACACGACAAATGGTAGTCTCTTAACTCTAAGTCCATATGCAACCAAAGGATAATAACAAAGTACAGCTAATATCACTAAGCAGACAGTAAATCAAGAACTGTAAAAAAATTGGAAATAAATGAACAGTGATACGTAATAAAATGCAAACTGAGTATAAACAGTATAATGGCAAGGTATCTTGCCTGGTGTTACGCCTGATGTGGTGCAATAATCCGACAAGTCTTGATTGTCCTATAGCCATGTTCGATGTGTCATGGTCTGAAGTTGCAAGGAAATAGAGAAGCACAGTTAGCTATGAGTAAAGAAAATAATTCGAAGAGAGTTTGAGCGAAGAGGCGCGTCCTCTTTTTAGAAAATATTTCATAATATAGTTGAAAAATAGTTCTATGTAAATACTTGAAAATATTTTATATATGTAAATTGTAAAAATACATTTTTATTAGTCCAGAAAAATACTTAAAATAATAAATCTTTTTAGGCAAAACTCTAAGTTGTCAAAATATTTTAAATAAGTACTTTGAAAATAATAAAAACAGTTTAGGGTTAAACCCTAATTTTGTCAAAATGTATTTTGGAAAATTTTAATTATCGAATTTATTTAATAAACCGAATAATACACTAATAATAATAAAATCATAATCATAACAAAAATATTAAAATAATATTAATGATATAATAACAATAATAATAATAATCGACATTATTAATAATCTAATAATAATAATAATAACAATAACAATAATAATAATAATAAAAATAAAAATCCAAACAGAACTATACATCTCATTCTTTTAATATAATAATAATCATGATGATAATAATAATAATAATAATAATAATAATAAGAAATAACTAATAATATAATAACAGTAAAACTTATAAACCACTGTACAGCCTTTTCCCCCCCAATTCACTTAATGAGAGAGAGAGAACAAGGGTTCGGAAGAGTGGGTTTACCAGCGGATGGCGCCGGTGGCCAGCGGCCGGGCGGCGAGCGCCGCAGCGGAGGCGCGCGGCAGCGGGGGTCACGGCGGAGCGGCTCACCGGTGGCTCTAGGTCGTGGACCATTCGCCAGTACATGTGATTTGTGCTGATCCTCGCTCTTTGCACGTCCCGCGACCCAGGAAGGATGCGCCAACTAGCTCGACGACGTTCGTGACTTTTGAAGCTTCGGCCGTGCGTCGAAGACTTTCTCTGCGACTCCCCTTTTGAAGGCTCTCGACAGTCCAAGGAAGATGACTCAGCGTCCCTCCCATCCAGGTCACTATAGTACTTTGTTGTATATTGAGGGATGTGTACAATGTATGGAATGGCTATCTCATCGGCACTCTTTTGTAATCGAGTCATGTTGTAGCCCGTACGACAATGAGTCTTGTATCGGAGTCTGTAAAAGATGTTCATTATCAATAAATATCTAGTTTCCTTTACTTATTGTGTGAATCAATTTGTCTGCGTACTCTCTTAGATCTCGTGTCTCGGATTACCTTATGACTATGCCTTGTGCGATCGCAAGTTAGGTTCGTACGGCATCACGCCCGGGGGAAGACTATCGATTCGACGGAATCGGGGCGTGCCATAATGGTATCAGAGCACGGCTTTACGTCCTTGGCCTCCAGTGTCGAGTTCTAGTCTCCAACCGTTGGCCTCGTGTCGATGAGATGAGTTGTTCTATACGCTGAACCCAGGACATTTTCTAAAACTAACGAGAGTTGCCTTCTTTTCCCCTGTAGTTACGGGAGCTCAGGCGGAAGACGAGACGAGCGCTTCCAGCGGCTCGAGTGCTTCCAGACCCGAGCGTTCCGTCAACCCAACGGGAATGACGCCTATCGCAGCCGGACCTTCCGGCGACCCGATGCAACGTATGTTGCAGATGCTTGAGATGCAACAACGTCAAAATGAGCTCCATCGTCAGCAAGAGGAGGCTTGTCAAACTCAATTTGAGAACCGGTTCGAGGCTCAATTCAAGCAGCAGCAGCAGCAGCAGCTGAATACCCTCCAGCAGATCGTACAGTCGGTCGTAGGCAACAACAACAATTCAACGATGACGCCTGCCGTGACCCAGCCTGCGGTTCGATCTAACGAAGATGAACCGGAGATGCCCATACTCTCACCTGCGGTACCGAGAAGTTCCAACTTCGATTTGTCAAAATTCATAAAAAGCTGCCGCACTTCCTTCAACGGCACAGAAGATCACTCGGTGGCGATCGACTGGTTGGAGGAGCTGGAAGATAAGTTCGAGCTTCTGGGTGTCGAGGACTCGAAGAAAGTCGCGTGTGCTCAACTTCTATTTCGAATGAACGTGCACGATTGGTGGGTTGTACAGAAGCGGGCTATTCGACGTGAAGACGAGACGGCATCGATCTCATAGGCGACATTCAGAAATGCGTTCGAGACTGAATATCTTTCTGCAGCCGTGCGACAGGAAAAATAAAATGAGTTTATGCAGTTGACGCAAGGGAATATGACTGTACGACAATATGCGACCGAATTCAACAAACTGGCCAAGTTCGCTGGAGACTATCTACCTACCACTGCGAGTCGAGCTGAACGATTCGTAGTGGGCCTGCGTTCCACTATCCGTGCTCATGTCTCGGTGCCTGAATACAAAACCATGGGCGAGGCACTCAACCATGCCCTCCGTATAGAGTCCGAGTATCCTCCTACTACTACCGGCGTTGTTCACTTTAATAACAAACATCATAGTAATACGGGAGGTAACAACGCACACAAGCGTCAGAACCACGGCAACGGAGGCGGCAACCAAACGAAGGATCGAGTAGTCTGTGAATTCTGCCACAATGAGGGGCACTTGGCCGTCGAGTGCCGATTGAAGAACGGGGCATGTTTCGTTTGCGGCAACAAAAATCACGTCGCAAAGAACTGCCCGGAAGCTAGGCCGAACCAACGCCCCCAACAACACCATCAGAACTGAGGCTAAGCACCTCGGGCTCCATCGACCGTACAACCGAATGGCCAGGACCGTCGCCCCAATGCTCAGGGCTGCGTCTACGCCATGACTTGCGACGAGGCGTTCGCATCAGATACAGTGGTGACAGGTATACTACAATTCAATAATAAACCTGTTCGTATATTGTTTGATTCAGGTGCCACGCATAGTTTTATATCGGCGAACTTTGCTGCCGAGCACAAATTCTCCTTGACACCACTGGGCCTTGATCTTTCTGTTAACGTACCGTCGGGCATGCCACTACTTGCAAACTTAGTCTGCGGAGACGGAATTATCTGTATAGGTGGTCAAAAGGTCAGTCTCGATGCGATAGTTCTAAATATTAAGGACTACGATATCATTCTGGGGATGGATTGGCTCGGTCCGTACAACGCAACCATAGACTACGCTGAAAAGAGGGTCACATTCCGCATACCTGGAGTAACTGAATTCTGCTACTCGTGTGGTGAGGCATCGCCGACCTGCATGGTGATCTCCGCAATATCTGCTCGACGGATGCTGCATTCCGGGTGCGAAGGCTATCTAGCTTTCGTTCGAGACATGCGACAGGATGGTGCAAACGCGGGTCAGACCGACGTTGTGGCAGAATTACCCGGTGTGTTCCCGGACGAACTGCCCGACATGTCGCCCAGTCGAGAGATTGAGTTCACTATCGATACATTCTCCGACACTCGACCGATCTCGAAAGCCCCATACAGAATGGCCCCTGCAGAGCTAAAAGAACTTAAGGTGCAGTTACAAGAGTTGCTCGACAAGGGATTCATTCGATCCAGCGTCTCGCTCTGGGAGCGCCCGTGCTGTTTGTCAAGAAGAAGGATGGCTCTATGCGTCTTTGTATCGACTACCGCGAGCTGAATAAAGTCGCCGTCCGGAACAAATACCCCATGCCCCGTATGGACGATCTGTTTGATCAGCTTCAAGGAGCCACGGTGTTCTCGAAAATTGATCTGCGTTCGGGTTACCATCAACTCAAGATCAAGCCGAACGATGTGCCGAAGTCTGCCTTCCGTACTCGATACAGCCATTACGAGTTCCTGGTAATGCCGTTCGGCCTAACGAATGCCCCTGCTGCTTTCATGGATCTGATGAATCGGGTGTTCCGACCATTCCTCGACAAGTTCGTAGTAGTCTTCATCGACGATATACTCGTCTACTCGAAGAATAAGCAGCAACACACTGAGCATCTGCGGACCGTGCTTCAGACCCTTCGAGAAAATCAGTTGTACGTGAAGCGAAGCAAGTGTAAATTTTGGCTGAGTAGCGTCGCATTCCTCGGACACATCATTTCAGCTGAAGGCATTGCGGTCGATCCCAAGAAAGTTGAAGCCGTTGTCGATTGGAAGCGGCCAACATCCGTTAGCGAGATTCGAAGTTTCCTTGTCTTAGCGGGATACTATAGACGCTTCGTGAAAGACTTCGCGAAGATCGCATCGCCTCTGAATCGCCTCACCCAGAAAGGAGTCATATTTGACTGGTCAGACGACTGCGAAGCTTCATTCCAAGAATTAAAGCAACGGCTCGCCTCGGCCCCGATACTCGTACTTCCAGAAGGGACTGAGGGTTTCCAGATATTCAGCGACACGTCCGGTCAGGGCTTGGGGTGTGTGCTGATGCAGCGGAACAAGGTGATATCTTTTGCTTTCCGACAGCTAATACCGCACGAGAAGAATTATCTCACGCACGACCTGGAGTTAGCGACAATTATGTTTGCGTTGAAATTGTGGCGTCACTACCTCTATGGCGTGGCATGCACGATATATACCGATCACAAGAGCCTCAAGTATCTATTCACGCAGAGGGAACTGAACTTGCGGCAGATGCGCTGGCTTGAACTGATCAAGGATTACGATTTGACTATCGACTATACGCCGAAAAAGGGAAATATTGTGCGGACGCTCTGAGTCAGAAGTACATAGCCTCGTTATCCATCGACCGTAGACTGCTACGCGACCTAGAAGAGATGGGCATCGAACTCCGATTCCGATTCCGGAATGTGCAGTTGGTAAAGCTGCAGTTAGAGCCGAGCTTGCTTGAAAAGATCAAGACCGCTCAGAAGGACGATCCGTACCTTAAAAAAATACGAGATCAAATCTCGACGGGCAGGACGACCGACTTTGCGGAAGACGAGACCGGCATGCTTCGATTGAGGGGTAGGCTATGCGTTCCGGATGATTCAGAACTTAGAAAGGAGATATTGTCGGAGGCGCACTACGCGAAGTACACCTTGTATCCCGGCAGTACGAAGATGTACAAGGACCTCCGCACAAACTTCTGGTGGCACGGGATGAAAAGAGATGGGGCTCTTTTCGTGTCGCAATGCATGGCATGTCAGCAGGTGAAAGTCGAGCACCAGAGACCGGACGGGGAGATGCAGAATCTGGCGATTCCGGAATGGAAGTGGCAGCACGTGTGCATGGATTTTATTGTTGGTCTGCCGAAGATGCCGCGGGAAAATGATGTCATCTGGGTCATCGTCGATCGACTAACCAAGTCAGCGCACTTTATTGCCATCAAAGTTACTTGGAGCGTTGATCGCCTGGCGCAGATTTATCTTGATGAGATAGTACGGCTGCACGGAGTTCCAGTATCCATCGTCTCCGATCGGGATTCACAGTTCATGTCGCAATTCTGGAGTAGCCTTCAGTCGACGCTGGGTACCAAGTTACAGTTCAGCTCGGCTTACCATCCTCAGACCGACGGCCAAACGGAGCGCATCAATCAGATTCTCGAAGACATGCTACGACTCTGCGTAATTGACTTCAAATCAAGCTGGGACAATCATCTACCTCTGGCCGAATTCGCATACAATAACAGCTATCAATCCAGCATTCAAATGGCACCGTATGAAGCCTTGTACGGACGTAAGTGCCGATCACCCATTTGCTGGGACGAAGTCGGAGAGCGGCAGATTCTCGGCCCAGAGCTGGTGGAACAGACCGTACAGAAAATTTGGCTCATTCGGGAAAGACTAAAGACCGCGCAGAGTCGTCAAAAAAGCTATGCGGACGTTCATCATCGACCCCTCGAGTTTCAAGAAGGCGACCACGTGTTTCTCAAAGTGTCGCCCATGCGGGGAGTTACTCGGTTCGGCGCAAAGGGGAAGTTGAGTCCGAGATTCGTTGGGCCGTTCGAAATACTTGAACGGGTTGCCCCAGTGGCCTATAAAATTGCCCTACCGCCGGCGCTTGAAGGTGTACACAATGTCTTACACGTCTCTCAACTGCGGAAGTACGTGCACGACCCGAGCCACGTGGTAAATTTTGGCCAGCTGGAGCTAAAGTTCGACTTATCCTACGTTGAAGAGCCAGTTCAAATCATAGAACGCAAGGATAAGTTGTTGCGCAAACGAGCGATCCCTCACGTCCGCGTCCTCTGGAGGAACCATTCGGTCGAAGAGTCGACGTGGGAACTAGAGTCGGAAATAAAGGAGAAATTTCCTTCATTATTCTCGTAGAGGTAGGTTCTATCTTTAAATTTCGAGGACGAAACTTTTTATTAGTTGGTTATGGTGTAGTTCCCCGTCCCTACATCGTGCCCCATTTTCGTCCACGGGGTGCGCGAGAAAGGAACACTGTCACTATCGATTCGGTCGGGACCGATAGGTCGGAATCGGCCGAGTCGATCGAACGGGAACGGTTGAATTAAGATCCATTCTACGTTATGGAATGGCTTCTTCGGAACCAAGTCCCATATTCAGCGGGTTGCTCCTCGAGGATTGGCTCTGCGGCTGAGTCTGGAGAGACCTCCTGTTGCTCTGGTTTTCATGCCGCAGTTGAATTGGCTTTGGCTTTGGTTTTCGTTAATGCGTTTTTCGTGAATGTTTTCGATAGGTTTTCGTGACGCGTTTTCGAGCTTTGCATTCATATCGAATATTCTTGAATTATACAGTATTCTAATCAGTTGCTTATGCGATTGTAGGTGATCGCGTAGGCGACATCAGCGTAGCCAACCAGTCGCTCGCTTGAAGCAAGCCTAAGGCGAGTGGCTGACCTCCTTCGCCTCGTCCCTCTACTTCAAAACTCAATATGTGAAGTAAAATGAATGATTTTCATAATAGTATAGAATCAAAGAAATCGTAGCACGATTCTTCACGAAACACTGGTTATCAACTGCTGGTATTGGAAATAGAAAATATGTTCCTTATGCAATTCCACTTAGCCTATGCAAAGCAATGAATGAATCGATTAACGTTTATTGCAACGATACGACTCAGTAAGCAAAACGGTCATTGGACAACTTGTCGACAAGGTGTAGTTTCCTCGAACGGTTGCCTAGGCCCAGGGACCGATTCGGCCCGAGAGGAACGAGAATAGCAAGCGCCAACCCTTCATCGGCGTGAGTTATGCGGGCACTTTCGCACAGGGCTCGCTACCCGACGCGAAAGGGGCGTCGTCTAACCAATGTTATAGTCTGCGATGGCTTGACATTGCCAGTGGCCTTCACACCCCTTTCCACTACTTAACAAGTGCACGGGACACGGGATGAATATGATAGTGGCTTAATGTTATACAGTTAGAATGCTTGCCTCAAAACATGTTAACATACAAATCGAGCAGGATGGTTAGAAAGATCATTGAAATAGCTAGCTAACATGTTTACAAAACTTCTTGAATCAAATGCAGAGCTTGGATTTAATTAGCCATTCGCCAGTACATGTGATTTGTGCTGATCCTCGCTCTTTGCAGGTCCAGTGAACCAGGAAGGACGCGCCAACTAGCTCGACGACGTTCGTGACTTTTGAAGCTTCGGCCGTGCGTCGAAGACTTTTTTTGCGACTCTCCTTTTGAAGGCTATCGAAAGTCCAAGGGAGATGACTCAGCGTCCCTCCCATCCAGGTTACTGGAGTACTTTTTGTATATTGAGGGATGTGTGCAATGTATGGAATGGCTATCTCATCGGCACTTTTTTGTAATCGAGTCATGTTGTAGCCCGTGCGACAATGAGTCTTGTATCGGAGTCTGTAAAAGATGTTCATTATCAATAAAGATCTAGTTTTCTTTACTTATTGTGTGAATCAATTTGTCTGCGTACTCTCTTAGATCTCGTGTCTCGGATTACCTTATGACTATGCCTTGTGCGATCGCAAGTTAGGTTCGCACGGCATCACGCCCGGGGGACGACTATCGATTCGACGGAATCGGGGCGTGACAGTTGCAGCAGTTGTTTATGGTGAAGGAAACTGCAGAAAACATGAGTTGGCATAAGCGAGAACATACCGAAGGAGTGTTGGATCATCCATCTGATGGAGAAGCATAGAAGCACTTTGATCGAGAGTATCCAGATTTTGCTTCTGCTCCGCGTAATGTCAGATTGGGTCTCTGCTCCGACGGTTTTATCCCATTCGGACTTTTAGGATCCCATTATTCGTGTTGGCCTGTGATCGTCACCC
This sequence comes from Iris pallida, assembly GCA_029216955.1. Lineage (NCBI taxonomy): Eukaryota > Viridiplantae > Streptophyta > Magnoliopsida > Asparagales > Iridaceae > Iris > Iris pallida. Next base: position 551,802 of record JANAVB010006798.1, read on the forward strand.
CGTACAATCTACCGCCTTGGATGTGCATGAAGACTCCGTATATGTTCCTCACCGTTATTATCCCAGGTCCGAACAATCCGAAAAGGAACATCGATGTGTATTTACAGCCATTGATTGATGAGTTGAATCATCTGTGGAAAGTAGGTTCCAACATGTACGATGTATTTAGAAAACAAAATTTTCAGATGCGGGCAGCACTTATGTGGACCATCAACGACTTTTCGGCCTATGGAATGTAATTTGGATGGAGCACGCGTGGTCGTCTTTCATGTCCGTATTGCATGGACAGCACTAAGGCTTTTCGTTTGAAACACGGAGGCAAACCGTGCTTCTTCGATTGTCATCGACAATTCCTACCGAAGGATCATCCGTACCGGAGGAACAGGAATGCTTTTCGTGCTGGAGTTGTGGAGAAGGCTAATCCCCCGCCAAGGTGGCCCGGATACACGATATGGGAAGAGGTAAAAAATTTACCAAGAGCTATTGAGCAGCCTGCTACGGGCTACAAGTGTGACAGATTTGGTCGCACTCATAACTGGACGAAGAGGAGCATATTCTGGGATCTTCCGTATTGGAGCACCAATCTGATTAGACATAACCTTGATGTCATGCATATCGAGAAGAATGTGTTTGACAACATAATTAATACTGTAATGGACGTAAAGGGGAAGATGAAAGACAATCTAAAGGCAAGATTGGACTTGGAAAAAATATGTAGACGTCCTTCATTGCATTTGATAGAGGACGGGAATGGAAAGTTGAAGCAGCCTAAGGCAATTTTTTCACTGGAGAAGGAGGATAAAGTGAGACTTTGTAGGTGGATTCAAGGTCTAAAATTTTCAGATGGGTATGTTTCGAACTTGAGAAGATGTGTCGACCTCAAGGACAACAAACTGACAGGTATGAAGAGCCATGATTGTCACGTATTCATGGAGCGGTTAATTCCGATTGCATTTCGAAAATTCTTACCGCAGGCAGTTTGGGATCCATTGACGGAGCTTAGCATATTCTTCAGGGACCTTTGTTCTAAGAAATTGCTCGTTGATCGTCTAGAAAAGCAAGAGAAGGACATTGCGGTAACACTGTGCAAGCTAGAGAGGGTGTTCCCTCCTGGATTCTTTGACTCTATGGAGCATTTGCCGATTCATCTTTCCTACGAGGCACGTGTTGGTGGACCCGTTGAATATCGATGGATGTACCCGTTCGAGCGACATTTGAATCACCTAAAAAGAAAGGTAAAAAATAAGGCTCGGGTCGAGGGTTCTATTTGTGAAGCCTATATTCTCGAGGAGATTACAAATTTCTACTCCTCCTATTTCAAACCTTATGTTGCTACGAATAGAACGAGGGCTCCGAGAAACGACGACAGATATCAAGAATTTAATGATGGAATACTGAAAGTATTCAATGCGTCCGGAAAGCCTTCGGGGAAAATGAAGAAGAGATATTTGAATGACGAAGAGCTAAGGGCTGCTCAGTTGTATGTATTACTCAGTTGCGACGAGGATGAAGTGGAGAAGCTAGAGGGGTAAGTAACTCAGGATGATGAGTTTACGTCATCTCAATGTAATAGTATAAGCTAATATTATTGTACTAATCGGCAGTTGCTTCGTTGTTTTCCAGTACATATAATGATGAGTTGAGGCTGGTTAGACCCTACCTAACAGACGAAGTATTAGAACAAGAAATGAGACGTCATTTTCCTTCTTGGTTGAGCGAATATGTAAGTAGCTCGGTAATTACTGGCCTCTTCTAATGCAACTGCGCAATAAATAACTTATTATCTCTTCTTTGATATTCAGGTCGATCGTCTAATTTCACCCGAGATTGAATTAATTAGAACCCTTGCCAAGGGACCAATTACTTTTGTTAAAATATGGCCAAGTTACTGTGTCAATGACTTTCGGTTCAAGTCGACAAATGCTCCGATCAGAGACAGCTTCCTGGATCTTGATTCCACGAAAAACAGTTGTTTGTGTATCAAGTCTTTGAACTACAAAGACGTCGATCCAGGAAATGATTTCTTTGGAATCTTGCAAGAGATTGTGGAGTTGTCATATAATAATGGCAGAGAACCTGCAAAGATCGTGTTGTTCAAGTGTGAATGGTTCGATCCGATTGAAAATCAAGGTTGGAAAATTGACAAGCATGGTCTTGTGGATATAAACTACAAGCGTAGATATCAAGACTACGAACCGTTTGTCCTAGCAACTCAGGCTCAGCTCGTGTACTTCACAGCTTATCCGAGACGGGGAGCAACGAAGTCTGACTGGTGGGCAGTATGCAAGACTAAAGCTAGAGATACTTTTGATGTTGACGAGGAAGCTTACCAGGAGGACGAGCTACCTCTTGTAACCAATATTGTCGATGTGGACTCCACAGAAGTTACGCATTACACGACACATAATGTAGAAGATGTAGAATTATCCGAAGAGGAAGACGAAGCCGACGAAGGCGTAGATGAAAGTGAAGATGAGGAGAAAGAGAAAGATGAGGTCGAGGAAGACGAACAAGATGATTATTATGAAGATGATTGAGAGAGATATACTTATCTGAACTTAGATGTTTCTTCTAGAATATATTATCTGGACTTAGATGTTTATTGTAGAATGTATCATCATATGTTGTCTTGGTTATTATCTTGTCTTTGTTGTACTTTCATATTTCTAGTCTCTATTATTTGTTGTACTTCCATATTTCTAGTCTCTATTATTTGTTGTATTATCATATGCTGTTATCAGGTATGGCAAGTCGTCGCGGATCATTCCGAAAAGGGGGACGACGAGGTCATGATCCTCCGGTACTTCCTACAGGTACTGCTAGAGGACGAAGTTTTCCTTTGGTACCTCCTACTGGTACCGGCTCTGGATCCTCGTCGTCGATTGCTCCTTCATATCGGACAGTAGTTGGGCCTGCTAGGCGACGTCACGTGGCATATGTCCTGGGACGAGTAGTTCCAGGCCTGTTGAGAGTTCTCGCCCGTCTAGCGTTCCTGTTGCTGATACGACGATGGAGACGGATGAGCAGATGACGGAGGCTGCGCCAACGGCCGAGGCGGCTGCGCCGACGGCCGACCAGCATCATACAGATGATGCATGCACACCTCCGGAGGAGAGGACGGAGATCTGGTCCGACGGTACAAAGTAGGTGTTTTGGTTTATAATTTTTTTTTTCTGTTTTTATCATAAATTAACTTTTTTCATGAATATAATATGTCTGTATAGATATCGTCCCCCAGAGGTACAGAGACGCCTAGGCCACATGCTGAGGCATAATTATGGTGGTCCCTGGATTAACTACTCTGATGCTCCAGACGAAAGGAAGAACAACTGGTTTACGCGCTTCAAGGTTAAAATAGATTTGCTTTTAATATGAATCATATAATTAATTCATATTATATATAACTGATAAATATTTGGTTTGCACTCTTCTAGGATATGTTTTTCTATCCACCGCACCAGACCGAGCTTATCGAGGGGATGTTTTCTGTCGTCGCTGCCAAGCTGATCCGCGATGCTATTAATGATCAGAAGGATCGTGATCGTGCCGGAAAGCCAATCCAAGGTTGGATCACCCCTGATCAGTGGAATGCGATGAAGGCTCGATTCGACGAGCTAAGGTACAAGTAGAAGTCGGAGAAGCCCAAGGCGGCTAGGCAACATGCCTCGAAGTGGTACGGTGGGTCGATTCCGATGACGGAACATTTCCGTCGTCTGGTATGTCTTTCTCTTTTAGAAATATTATTTTAATACAAATCTGATAAATTATTAATAAGATAATATATTTAATTACAAGTAAGGAATGTCGGTAATGCCGACATGGTGACCGTCTTCCTGGCCGTCTTCCTGGCCATCCATCGGAAGGGCGAAGACCTTATTGACGAGAAGGCCGAGCAGACCTATGTAAGTATTACAATACGTTATCTTAATTTAATACTTCGTGTCAATTTTAATATAACTTAGTAAAGATGATGCAAATAAATATTCATGTAGTTAGTAATAATAAGTACATTAATTAGAAATTAGAAATTATAGAGTACTATCCATACGTTCTAGGCCGAGTATCAGAAGCTGCGGGAACGGGCGGCTGCTAGTGCACCTAATGCAAGAGAAGCCGGTACTTCCTCGCAGCCCACTCAAGCTCCGTCGGTGGACGAGCTGTGGATGACCGCCGCTGGTGGACTCCATAGGGGTACGTACTACGGTACGGGATCCTATGGCGCCCTAGTTGCGACCCAGTCCTCTAGGGCATCTCCTGCTAGTGTGCATGGTCCACAGCCGTCCCAGGAGTTTGCCTGAGTCCACCAGATGATGGAGTCTCTCCGTGACGACCTGCTACGATGGATCGAGGAGCAGTCTCAGCACCCTACGGACGATCCTGCGCTGCTAGCACGATTGGATGCGCTCGACCGCGGCATTATGGAACTTATGGAGATGACTGAGAGGACAGAGCGCAGCGTTGGAAGGTTAGAGCGCACGGTGACGGAGCTGCAGACAGCACAGGTGACCATGACCGATAGGCTGAGATTGGTGACGGATTCGATGGTCCAGAGCAGTGATAAACTATTATCTACCATGGATTCATACAACCAGCGACTTACAGCGTTGGAGCGTGCTGGTCCTCCGGGTGCGCCTTCATCGTCGTCGACTCCGCTGCCTCCACCGCCTTCTTCATCGACACCGACACCACCGACGTCACTGCCTGCTCCATCGGTATCGATTTCACTTGAGGAGTATGAGTTATTCTTATCCCTTCGTCGCAGCGGTGCCCCTCCTGCACCAGATCCCTAGTAGTCCTAGTTAGGACTGTTTGTTTGTGTTTGTTTCATCCTTTGTTGTGACTTGGATATTTGTTGGTTGTGTAGACTTGGATGTTTGGATCCTAATCTATTTGTTGGTTGTGTGTAGACTTTGGTTATTTGGTTGTAGAGTTTGTTATTTGGTGTAGACTTGGTTATTTGGACATTCTGTATTATTTTTAAACTGTAGCATCGGGGAGAAAAGGACATTCTGTAGGAAGAAAAGGTTGTGTGTAGACTTTGGTTATTTGGACATGGTTGTGTGTAGACTTGGTTGTTTGGATATGGATGTGTGTAGACTTTGTTATTTGTTGTGACTTGGATATCTGTTATACTTTATGGTTATCTTTTTAAACTGCAGGGAGAAAAGGACATTCTGTATTTTATTTTTTATTTTTTTTGTAGATTTACCGACGTTTACCGACGCAAACGTACGTCGGTAAACGTCGGTAAATCTGCAAAATTTTCCAGGGTACCGACGTTTACCGACGTCCTTATACGTCGGAGACCGTCGGTAAACGTCGGTGAACGTCGGTAATAATCCCAGGATTTTACCGACGTACAGCGACTTTCAACACGTCGTTAATCCACCGACGAAACGATGGTAGACGTCGGTAATAATCCCAGGTTTTACCGACATGTAGCGACTTTCAACACGTCGCTAATCCACCGACGAAACGACGGTAGACGTCAGTAATATCCCAGGATATACCGACGTAATAATACGTCGGTGAACGTCGGTATTTGCGACGTTCGGCGACATTTTAAAGATCAGCGACTTACGTTTCCGCAACAAGTCCAAAACGTCGGTAATTGCGTCGGTAAATATTGTTAGCGACGTAATTTTTCATTTTAGCGACGTCTTTGGGCGTCGCTAAAACGACTTATTTTGGTAGTGAGGGGCAAGTGCTAACTGAATGGTCCTCCGCTCCACAGCGGAAGCATTGTCTATTGGCCGTTTGACAAACTGATCTGAGATGTCCATCTTACCACAATAGGTACAGGCTTCTTGTTTTGTCTAATACTACTGGTCTCTCTGCCTCTGAGCCTGGGCCTGCATGTACTGTTGAGGCCTCTCCAGCTGGAATGCATGGGACTGCGTTGATGAAGGCCTCTGAGCTCGCTTTTGCTAAACTGGTGTTGGTACCCGAACTGGGTAACTATAGGCTGGAAGGATGAAGATCCAGGTGAACTCCTCCGGGGACAAATCCCTATCATGTGGCCTGGTGATCCGCATGATAAACAAAAAAAAGTTGGCCCTTCGACAAGTAAGATGAGTGTGCCCTCCCACTCCACAAAAGGAACATACAACTGGCAACTCCTGGTGTTGGTGTGGATGATCGTATGATGGTACTGGTGAGGGATGTCGGGGTAAAAAGCCTAACATGGGTGCATGGTACCTCTTACGACCCTCAGTTCTGGATGTGGTCCTCCTGGCTATATGCTCGTGCTCTCGAAGTGCCTCTACAGTAGGTTGGGCTTGATATGCTGACTGACTAGATGACTGGTACTGCCTGGCTCCAATCTGCACTCTTTCTGGCTGTAAGTCCTCGGCTTGAAATGCCACTGGTATTCCTTACCTACTATGCTCTATCAACATTTGGATACTCTGCTGGAGAACGAGATCTCATTGTTGTTGTGACTCCATCATATCCTTCATGATCCCAAGGAATGCATGCACATCGGGATGATCTGATACTACCTCTTCTCGGACTGTTGATTGTGCTGGTGATACAGGATGCCCTGACTCTGGCGATGCCTCGTTTGGATGATGATCTATTACTGGTACTGATTGATGAGAATTTGGCTGAACTGAAAATACTAACTACACGGGCACAACTGGCCGATCGAGATGGTCGGACATTACGTCCCTCGGGTCAACTCTCGACTCTGCTCCTGAATGCTGAGACTGATCCTCCAAAACTGACCTAACAGAAGTTTGCTGACCAGCCATCGGCAGAACCCAAACAAGATGATCGAAAGAATTAAGAACAGTGCCCCTGAAAGTTGAATGACAAAAGGATCAAATCGAGAGAACAGGAAAGATCAACGATCAAGGCAGATATCAGGTCAAAGGATCAAAGATATAGAATAATACGAAAGATATCAATAAAGTAGAATTGTGACTGATATCTAAATATCAGTAACCCACATATCTGATAAATCAGACATGCATGGGCCACCACTAAAATCTATGTCACGTCCCAGAACCAGAATACTAGTAAGTAGGAACGAACCAGGCCAGCTACATATTCCAAAGTACTTCAGTACTCCGAAATAACATATAAACTGTATAGACATGGGGGTTACTACTACAATCCAACAGTCAAGCAATCCTAGGCATCTCAATCACAAACAAATATACAAAGTATAAGAAGTATGATCATCAGACATAAAATAGTAATACGTCACAAACTATATATACATGGATGATCATGAAGCTAGTAATACAAAGTAAAGAACTAGCAAGAGTAATAGTCATACATGATAAACTCTAGCTATAGTCTAGAATATGCAAATCATGTTTAGGCCCGTAGGCTAGATGTCAAGATCCAAAACACGAACTAAACACGTGCTCGGAGGCTAAACGCCACAAAAGAATAATGTACATAATTAGTGGAAGAATGATATAGGAAAACCCATTAAGGTACTCTAGTGCTCCGGGTAGTCACCGTCGAGTAGATGGTACAGAAGATCCTCCGGGCTCCTCTATCAGATCTGGCCAAACAAAACCAGTGGGATCAGACCCCCAATAGCAAGTACCACAAAGAAAGCCAAACTATGAATAGAGACATAAATAACTACCATAGCAATGGATAGAGACATAAATAAGTAAATACAAATCGAGACTCGTGTACTACCAATGCACTCATCTCGAGAATGGAAAAGACAATAAGCAAAGTAATACGGAGCATAGGGTAAATAACATGTGACATAATGTAAACTGTGGACATGTAAATTAAACAAAAACATGTGAACTGTGAGATAAACTGAACATGTGAGCATATAAGAGAAATGGTACATGTGAGCATGTAAGAGAAATGGTACATGTGAGCATGTAATATAACTGGGACATGTGAGCATGTTAGATAACTGGGACATGTGAGCATGTGACTTAGAAACTATTTCAGAACCCGAGTTACAACCCGTCAACCAAACAAGGACCGGAGTTGTAACCCTTCTCCTGAATATAATTTTGTCTCTAATCAATGTACAGCATAGGGATCATATATAGCGTGTGAGTACTAAATAGGAGAACAAATGACAAGATGGCTAAGAAAGCTATTCCGGAACCCAGGTTACAACCCGTAAACCAAACAAAGACCGGGATTGTAACTCTTCCCCTGAACAGAACTTAGTCTCTAATCATATATCGACAAAAGTAAAGCATAAACAATAATGTACTGAAATAAACAATCCGGACACTGCCTAGACAAAACTAGACTAGACTGGACTCCGTACAACAATCACGGCCAAGCAATGAGTACGGCTTTATAATTAGCTAACTAGGGTTATGACAATCCTAATTACTAACATATGCACTTTTAAGAAATCCAATCCAGTTACCTGCCTGCAGACTACCCGACTTATCCAGGCCAAAAGAAAAAAAAAAGTAATGGTGGATACATCGTCCATAGGACAAATGTATCCTAAGATCTAATAGTGGGTGCATTGCCCAGGAGACAAATGTACCCTAAGATATAATAGCGGGTACATCGCCCAGGAGACAAATGTACCCTAAAATATATAAAAGATGCAACACTCGACGGTACACTGGAAGTGTGCTCATCATGACAGATAGCTCCAAATCCATTCAGGTTGGGGCCAGGACAAAGGGCTTGCAGGTAACTGGAAAATTCTTCCCTCCCAATGATCTAGATAATCAAGCTAGTTATTAGTCCTTAACTTTTTCTTGTTGGATTCTGGGTGTGACATTCCACAGAATTTAACCTAGACATGATATGTAAGACTGGACAAAAGCAAGAATGTGCACTACAATAAGCCACAACAAGAAAAATATAATAAGCTGGAAGCTAGGAGTGTGCTACGACGAGCCACTATAAAAAAAATAGGAAGTGTGCCATGACAGGCCACTATCATGTAAGCAAGAAAAGACATGTACAAGAGTGCACCATGACGGATCACTATCTAGTAAGCAAAGAAGACATGTAACATGAGTACGCCACGACGGACCACTATCTAGTAAGCAAAGAAGACAGGTAACATGGATGGACTATGACGGGCCATAACAAAGATATTCTAGACATGGCATAGACTGCAAAGTACAATAAATCTGGGAAGGCATGGCAATACATATCATAGCATATAAGAAAGAATCGAAAGGAAAGACATATCATGGCATGTAAAAAGGAATAAATAAAAGTAAGTACAAGACAAGGAATAATAATTGAACATGTGCTAGTGTTAAGTGAATATAGGGAGTACAATCATTCTCTAACTACATGAGATCATCTAATAATGTTAAGAATTTATTACAGTCGAATATATTATCAAAACGGCTAAGTACAGAAAACATGCCAAAGGATCAAAACTAAGATTGAAATTGTTAGTCACATATGAACTCCAATTGAGGTGAAACAAGAAGATTCTTGAAGCCAAGATAAAGATCTACAACTTTCATGTTTTGTGTTTTTCAAAATTTTAGCTACAAAACAGCTTAAACAAGCAAAAACAGCCATTCAAGGCAATCTGTGCATGGGCACGCTGCGCGCGTGGGCAAAACTGTCCACGGCGCACGGTGCGCGCATGCACGACGTGCGGTCTGCGCACTGCGCGGGCAGGTAAAACTGCCCACGACGTAAGGTGCCCACAAGCACGGCACGCAAGCGCGCGTCGAAAAATTGTACGGACGCACGGCGACCGAGATGTGCTGCGCACGGGCAAAAATGCCTACTGTGCAAGGTGCGCACAAGCACGGTGTGCGAGCGCCCGACAGAAAATTGTGCGTGGGCGCGACGCGCAAGATGCACTGTACGCACAGACAAAAATGCCTACGGCACAAGCACGGCACGCGGCATTGTTCATCGTCCGGACAATACCAAAAGGTGTGGGGAACCCATGAACACGAAAAATGGCATAACTAACTCACAATAAATCAAAATCAAGTGGTTCAAAAGTCAAAATTGGATAATAAAATTTCCTACAACATGGAACCATTAGTTTTCGAACATAACAAAGTTTAAGAGATCAAAACCAAGAAAAACAAAAAAGTTACAAACTTAGATCTACAAAAATGTAAGCATTAAAAACAAAAAGTACAAGTTCTAAAGAGGCTTAGAATCATGCAAGGAAGAGAATAGAACAAACAAAATGACAAAAATAATAATGTTCAAGATTTGGCAAAATATACTTGCCTAGGGTTAAGCTCCAAGTGGAAGAGAAGAGAAGAAGAAATGAAGAGAGAGAGAGAGAGAGAGAGAGAGAGAGCGAGAGAGAGAGGAGTTGGTTTTTATACTTATCTCAACCCCAAACCAAACCAAGCAAAGCCAAGTTGAACCAAACCAAGTTAAATCAAGTCAAGATTAAACCAAGTCAAGGCTAAGAAAGACAAGTCAAAACACGGGTCACCTGACAAATATTAGAAATCCATATATACGTATACAAAAAATACGTATAACAGAAAACGGAAGTGATAGGTATGCCATCGGTATACACTGGTATACTTACGGTATGCCGGTCAAAGAGAAAAACTATAAGTTGAAAAAAAATTTAAAACATTTTGAAAACCAAAAAAATACAAAATACAGTACAAAAATATGTATCCGTATATAAAATACTAATACTGTGAGACGAGTCTCACAAGATGCTTGGTCCAAAAATGGTTACTCAGACTATCGAGGTGGTCATACAAGTTAGAGATCATCTTCGAGTTACCCAAGATTGTCAGCGCCATTGAGCTGACTCTCATCGGCATACTCATGAGTTTTCTATCGGTGACCATGTATTCCTTATGATCTCGCCTACCCTACGGAAAAAGCTTAGTGCTAGGTATATAGGACCGTTTGATATTCTCGAACGAGTAGGTGATGTGTCCTATCATCTCGTTCTTCTGTCGTCGTTACATGAAGAACATAACGTGTTTCATGTATCCCAATTGCCACGGTGTATCCCAAATTCGAGTCATATCCTTGATTATTCGGAATTGGTAGTTGGTACTAACATTTCGTATGACAAAAGGTCCGCATCTATATTGGACCGAAAAAAGAAAGTACTCAAGAATAAGACTATTAGTTTAGTCCGTGTCGCTTGGGGTCATCACTCTTTGGGTGAGTCAATTGAAAAAGTTGCTTAATTAAAAAAATTTAAATTTTAATCAATTTCTAACGTTCCAGTCCCAAAATACGTAGAACTAGGTATATGGAACAAGTCAGTTGTATGCATACGAAGAATACTATAATATATGGAATCTGCGACACACACATAAATTGTAATAAACTGAAGAAGTTTGAAAAATGGCCAATATGGAGTATCTCGACCGATACGTCTCGATTTTGGTCAGCTCAAACCAATCTATGGGCAACAGACTAGCTGTTATGAGATGAATAGTCTCAAAGTTGACCTAACTCATAAAACTGAAATAATACCTACACTACATGCCCAACATAAATTGCTCTGCTCACAAAATAGAAACATACCCACTAGGCCCACTAATGCCCAACAAGTTGGTCCGAACTAATCAAAATTATTCCCTCCAAGTGCCGCCACACCCATTATCAATTGCTGAATCAACTCAGAGACCCAAGCCTACTTCTCATCCAACAAACCTAATCAAACGGTCACTCAACAGTGACCTAAAATTCAAATTGCAAGTAGAACCAAATGTTAGCACTGACCAGGTTAATTCTCTCAACAGCTATATACAAATTAAGGGTTGCAGAGTGTACTCTGGTGCATCAGGTGTCCTTTGAAGACAAAACATTCAATAACAATCCTAACATACCAACGGTCACCTACAGTGATTGTTCCTACAAGTCCACCCATCTGTTGCAATTGCAAGGAAGATGGCAGTGCAACCTAGCCTTTGCTTCACAACCCAAACCCAGAATCGATGCTAGCCTTAGCTGAAATCTGCCGTTCCCATATACTAACAGAGTTTCGTAACCAGAGTAATTACCTGCGCTCGAATCGGATACGAACAACGGAACTACACTGACTCCGCTGGAGATGCAACCAGTGTCCAATACCCTATGTCAGCGTTGGTGTCGGTCAAGTGTCCAACTGATCTTCGAATCGCTTGCGCTTACCTGATCTCTCATACAGACCCCATACTGATGTCATCACCCCAAAGTTCCCATGACACCATAACAGAACAATGAAGGATAAGGATCTTCGTCAACTGTGCCCGACTCAGTAGTTCTTGCGTGTCCTGGCTATCGCGAGATCGGCTCAGGCGTTTCGTCAAACAGTTAAAATGCGCAAAACAGAAACAAGCTAATGTGAGAAATCTTTACTGTTCGACAGGAAAAATCAAGGAATTTGGAGATTGACTGATCTCAAATCGCATAGTCTTCACGAGGCGAAAGTACTCACCAGAGTTCGAGCCTTCCGTGTCCCACCGATCTTGATGATCAGCGAAAGAAGAGGAAGAGCAACAATCGACAGCTCGATTGACTGATACGTGACAGAGTCGGGAAAATTCGCAGCCACGAGACGATCACAATCCTCACTGCTATCCCATCGTCGTCGCCATGGGAGATTCGCTCACCATTGCCATGGCCAGGACCTCCAGAAGGACAGAGGAGGAAGAAGAAGGAATTGGGAAATCAGTTGGGATTTCGCCAGGGCTTCGCCCACGATGTGGAGATGATGAAGAAGGAGAGGGGAGGGGTCCCTTATATAGACGCGATGAGAAGGGGTCGGCCGTTTACAGCGGACGGCAGGGATGGCCGGATATAGATCGGACAGAGGAGGTGGCTGGGAGTAAGGCGGTGGAATAGACTATTCTAGAAGCCCCCGACGAGATTGCTCCGCCGCGACAGCCAGTTGGCTCTGTTCGCCACCGGCCGTTAGCCAATGGAAACGAAGAAGAACTCTGAGTTTGTTCGGATCTGAAGATAACCAGTGAAGAAGAAAGGGATGGGTTAATGGGTCGGGTAGTTACCCAAACAGGTTTTGTTACATGGGCCCGAAAACCTTAGTTGGACTATCCAGGCTGAGGCTATGGCTTTAGAAGGAGAAATGAATGGATTTGTCTTATACCATAGGAGTTGGCTTGTCCAGTCAGCCCAATGAGGATTTAGGGTTAAAAAAAGTTGTTGGAGGAATAATAATTATGAAAAAAAATAATAATTAAATAATCCAGGAATATAAAATAAAATAGTCAAGATAGAGTAAATATACCAATTCTTTATTATAGGCCTGTTTGGTAAACGGAAACTGATATTGGATTTGATAAAATTTAGGATTTTGGAGTTGGATTTACAAATCCCCCGTTTGGTTCGATGGAGGAGGAGAGCTGGAATTTGCAAAGGGAAGCGTGCAGCAGTTCCTGTCCCCTCCTTGGAATCACCGACTTCCAACAATCCACATCCTCTTCCCCGCCGCGGATGTGGGTGGATTTGGAAGGATTAAACAAATTAAACTAATTAAACAACCTTACCAATTTTTTGTTGAAGGATCAACCTGCGAAGAGCTCGACCTCCGCCATCGAGGCACTCGCGCCGGCGCTGAAGGGTCGATCTGTCACCGACGGCTTCGAGAGTGGAGCGGACGGTTGCGGAAGAGAGTATCAGACTACGGTGGGCGGGCGGGCGGCTAGCGACAGTGGAGAGGCTTAGGGGGCGGCAGGAGAGGGGGTCACGACAGGGGAGAGGGTCTGATTTTGGGGGTGGCTTAGGTGGGCAGTAGAGAGAGCATTTTTTTTTGAAACAGCAGCAGACGGTTTCATTTGGTTTCCCTATATGATCATTAATATACTATTAATTTCATTAATTATAATTATGCCAATAATTCATTAGTTCCATTAATTAATTACTGGTCACCTCATGAAATCTGCCATTAATTTCGGTAATTATAATTCTTAAATGTATTTAGTTTTAAAATTAATATTTACCTTAATTTATTAAAGTAACTCTATTAATATTAACATTTGATTTAATAAATTGTTGTGTTAATTAATTATAATTTATTATTATTTACTTGCCCACTTTCCAACTTTTACTTCCTTATCTTAACCAAACACCTTTGTTCCCTATTGGGTGACATGAAAGTGCATGGATTCCATCTTTCTTTCCTCATTGAAAGTCCAAATCCAAATCCAAAATCCACTTCCCGTTTACCAAATAGCCCCATAGGAAAAGTGGAGTTACAACTTCCATAGACGACAAGAATTTACTTTGTTCGACCAAGATACCTACTTCCACGGAAGGAGAATTTAGTTCCAAGAAAAGAAATTACAATAGCTCTCTCAACACTTATCTTCTTGCTCTCAAAAACTCACTTGAGGAAAACAAAGCTCTCTAAACCTTTTGTTTTGAAATTATTCAATAACTTTCATTGAGCACGATGAGATATCCCAAGGAGAACGGTTAGACCCTATAAGTGTCTATATATATAAATCCAATCTAATGTAGTTATGTAGGGTTACCATATATTAGAAATCTATATATGAAAATTTAATTTTATGTAGGCTATCATATCCCTTTAGACCCCTTTATATAGCATGCATGTGCCTATATATGAAAATCCAATCTTATCTGGGCTTATCATATATTAGAAATTCATATATATAAAATTTAATCTTATGTAGGGTTGCCATATATTAGAAATTCATATATAAAAATTCATTCAGATATAGAATGTCAAAGTTAAAAATGGTCATGGGTCAATTTTTGGACTTTTTTTCAACAATAAAATCTTTATCCTAAATTTTTGGAAGAAAAATCCTCTTCTTCCATTCATAAGGGTTATGTCGTCTATAATACCAACAATTTTTATATCTTTCTTTTACGGATATTCATTCCATATTCATTTAGACATCTTCCTATTCCTAGTATTTCCTTTAACCATGGCTACCCAACACATTTGCATACAGCTTTCTCTTCATATAAATATAGCCGATTGCGCCCAAGCCCAACCAGATACCAAATCAACAAAATTGTTAGATAACTTAAAAACAAAATAAATATACAAGTGGAAAGGAAAGATGCTGCTACCGGTGTCTCCAACAAATGACAAACCATAGGCGTGGAGTTTCGGTCATCTTTGCTATATGTTTTTGTCACACTAGTGGAAACTTTAGACAAAGTAACGTACGTCTTTAAATTCCTTAAAAACATGTTATACATAACTACAAAAACACCTTGATATTACATAAAATTTCAAAGAAAAGTCGGATATTGCGCTAACAACAAGTTTATGATATGCTAACTTGAACTAATATTATTAACCACAACCAAAGTGCAGAATGAGTAGGATCGATCAACAACAATGTTTAGAAAAACAAAGTAGCGTGCAAATTAACGTCATTAACTTCCTAAAAAAACGCAGGTAATGGCTTTATTGAGATCACAATGAAGAGTCGAAGACAGTCATTTCCCATTGCAGATGTTATTTATTGAGTATGAAATCTTCGTTAATGTAGAAAATGGCACTGGACTTGGTAAAGACAGCAAACCCTATTATCGAGCTTTTTTCTTTTGTTTGTTTGAAACGGTGTCCCTTTCAAACGGTGTCCCTTTTAAATATTGTATGTTTACTTTTTGTGTCTTTTCATTATTTATAAAAGCACAATACTATTGTTAGTGTTTGAGTCACAAATTCACACATTCAAGTACTCAGTTCGAGAGAGACTACCTTGATTGCTTCCTCAAGTTCTTGCAGTTTGAAGTGATGCTATCGGAGGAGAAGTTCTGTTGTATCTTAGGAGACTAAATCGTTATTCAACCATAAGCACCCATATGAAACAAATATTGTCGTAAGATTGTTATTCAATATATATTCTAGAAACTGAAAATTATAAAATCTGACATTGAACCAAGTTCATACCTCATATTCAATCGAATTTTATAATTTTCAGTTTCTAGAATGCATATTGAATAACAATGTCTACAATGAGTTTGTGGTGCACCGTTCATTAACCACCACCGACAAGGAATTACAAAGGGCTAATAGTTATTAATCGGTAGCTCAAGAAATAGGTAATGCTCAACGAAAAAGTGGGCCGCGTCTTAAAATAAAGTCACACTTCTTTAGTTCTTCGCAACTAAGTTAAAGGAGGTATATATATATAAAATATATATATATATATATATATATATATATATATATATATATATATATATATATATGCAAATGACCTCTAGTCTAGTGGTTAAGAGAGATGCATGCGGCCCAAGTGGCCGGGAGTTCGAGTCCCAGTGGAGGCGAGTTCGCCACAAGTACCCATTGCTTCAAATATATATATATATATATATATATATATATGGGAAAATTATGAAATGTCCAAAAAACGAAAAAGTTTTATAAAAAATCCACTGCACAATAACATTTCATCGCATACCCAGAATTAACAAAAAATATATAAAGAGGGTTCCGAATGACCTTTTTGTCCTTCCTTCTAATTTATTGAAAACACCCACGAAACTACTCTTAAAAAAAACTTTTCGATACTTTATATTTTTCCATACGCTGCTCACTTTCGAATCTAGGTTTTCTCCTCAAAAATCTTCAAAAACTCGTCGAAAAATTTCGGAAAGACCGAGACAAATGGCAAAAGTGCTAAAACGGAGGTCCAAACATCATTTGTTTGCAATTCTAAAATTTCGGAATGCCGACTAACGAAAAAATCGTCAATCTCAGGCTCCTCGAAGATACGCTCATTTTGCGACAAACCGGACCTCGTTTCGACCTCCCAGTCAAAAGTTATGGCTCTCCAAAGTTTCACCTGAACATAAAATGCAGGAGAATGGCCATTCTCCGTGTTAGAACACGAAGAATGTTAATTTCGCATGAGGGTTGCCATTCTTCGTGTTAATTTACACGGAGAATGGCCATTCTCTGTGTTAGTAACACGGAGAATGGCCACTCTCCGTGTAATTTAGCACGGAGAATGGTCATTCTAGTGTTAAAACACAAGAGAGTGGCCATTCTCCGTGTTAGAAACACGGAGAATGACCATTCTCCGGACAATGGCCATTCTCCTGCCACTACTAAAATAAGCCAGATTAGCGACGTCCAGATACGTCGCTAATTACGAAAAATACGTTGCTAAAGGTAATTAGCGATGCCTTTAGCGACGAAAAATGAAGGTCGCGAAAAAGCTAGTCGCAGATAACAAATTCGTCGCCCTACGTCGTTGTTTGCGACGTCACTCCCATGTCGCTGGGTGGTCGCAAAATTAGCGACGTAGAGCGACGAAAACATTACGTCGCAAAATTAGCGACGTAGTGCGACTACTTAGCGACTACTTATGTGATGACATGGCATACTGCCACGTCAGCAAAGTAGCGACGTACAGCGACGTAATGCCGCTAATTAGCGACATATTAGCGACGTCCCCATACGTCGCTATACGTCGCAGATCCGTCGCTGTCCCTCGCAGAATACTGAAAAAAAATTAAAAAATTATAATGTGTATTTTTGTTATGCTGTGTGTCTGTGTTTACAGTGTGTGTGAAGTGCAGTGTTCGAACTATCGATAGTTTCGCTTACTGTTCTATGTTTTATCTTGGATAGAAGAAGCAACAGTTCAGGGTGCACTTCTCAGAGCTTCCTCTTCACGTCTTTCACCTTCTCGGGATCCTGTACGACGTCCCGAGAGAGTGAAGGATGTGAAAATGAAGCTCTCAGAAGTACACCCTGAACAGTTGCTCTTTCTGTCCAAGATAAAACATGCAACAGTAATCGAAACTATCGATGGTTCCGAACACTGTATTTCACATAAACTGTAAACACAGACACACATCATCACAAAATACACATTATATTTTTTTTAAAATTTGAGCAGCACCTCCTTTGTATATTAGATCATCGCTTATAACCCAGCGTAGGTATATTTGTCATCCCCATCGTAGATATCATCATATATAATTAACAGTCTCCCATCATAACAGTCTACAACTAATAGATGAATAACAGTCTTCCATCATAACAGTTTATAACTAAATATCATACATGTACTCAATGAAAATACCAACAAATTAAATATCACAAACATACATGTCCAAGAAACATACATGTCCAACAGAGTCAAATAATAATGAAAATCAGTGTACAGTACGGTCAATGGGCCCATAGGGCCAATACATACAAAGATGATAAAAAAATCTACTGGATCACTGAGGACCCCTGCCACGCAACTGGGAAAGCATGTACTCATACTGCTTCTGTGTGAGCTGCACCGTAGGGGCAGTAGGAGGCAGTGCAATGTCTGGAGTCGGCGCCGTCGATGGACCGGGAGGACGTATCTGCTCCAGCTCTCGCAGTCGCTCACCATGCACAGCAAGGGTACTCACCATCCTCTGAGTACTCTCCTCAATCGAAGTTTGTACCTGAGTGAATGAGGCAGACATGGTCCTCTACGATCCCTCCAGCTCGGCCTATCTACGCTCTGTGCGCTGCGTAGACTCGGTGAGCGTGTGCAAGCTGGCAGCTTTAGCCTGCTGCAGACTTATCAGCTCCTGTATACTGCGTTCGACCGCATCAAATCGTCCAGTGATCATCGGAGGGTCGGATCGTCGCTCTGCGGTAAGGTGATCAGAAATCTCCTGCTGCAACTCGCGACGCAGCTCGTCGATCTAACGACGAATATCCTGAGCTCGTGATGACGCCTGAGAAGCTGGAGACTGCGCACTGACAGAGGGGGCCCGGGATGACTCTGAAGCCAAATAGGCACCGTAAGATCCCGTACCGTAGTACCTCCCCTTCTGAAGACCACCAACGACGGTCATCCAGAGGTCATCCGACGATGGAGCTGTAGGCAGCTGGAAGGAAGTACCAGCCCCTCCCTCTACTGACGTACTAGCAGCAGCAGCCGCCTCCTCTTGTAGCCGGCGAAACTCGGCCTAGAACAATGTTTGCTAACGTATAAGTGTTTGCTAAAGTCTATATTGATATCTATTTTCCTGTTTTCTAAATTATAGTAAATTAATATAAAGAATAGAACGTACATATGCCAGCGTCGCCCACTCATCAATGAACTCCCCGGCCCTCCGATGGGTGACCAGGAAGACGGTCACCATGTTCGGGTCCTCACCCTTTTTTATCTGTTAAAATATATTATCTATTATTAGTAATAAACATTCTATCCAACTATATATAAAATGATATCCGTCATAGGAAACGTACCAGACGACGAAAATGCTCCGTCATCGGAATGGAGCCACCACACCACTTACTGGCGCTCGACCGCGCCACCTTGGCCTTATCAGACCGCTCCTGGTACCTGGCCTCGGCGAATCTAGCCTTCATCGCAGTCCACTGCTCTGGCATGATCCAACCATGGATCGGCTTTCCGGAGCGATCACGAGACTTTTGGTCGTAGATCGCATCACGGATGAGCTTGCCTGCGACGGCAGAAAATTGGGCCTCGATCTTCGTCGCCCGGTGTGATGGATAGAAATAGGTCCTCTACAAGAAGTAAAATAGAAAAGTTATATAATATACACAAATAATTATTAAAATTTAAAATAAATAATTTTTTTACCTTGAAGTGGGCCAACCAAAAGGCCTTCATATCTGCGGGAGCATCTGAGTAGTTAATCCAAGGCCCACCATAGTTCTGCCTCTGAAATAACCCCAGCTGTCTCTGTACTGCAGGAGGCCGATATCTATACAATAATAAATTTTATGAATATATATGTACATATAATCATTTGAGAAATATATATTAACTAATTAACTTACTTCGTAGGCCTGTCCGTCCAAATCTTCATACGCGTCTCGTCCGGGGGAGCGCATGGAGGGTCGCTCTCACCTTCTGGCTGGACAGGATCAGTCTGATCGTCGTCCTCCATATGCTCAGCGTCGGCTCTCCCCATGGAGCCGTCGACAGGAGGAATGCTGGACGCGGAAGGAATGCTGGACGCGGGATCAGGAATGCTGGACGACGAGGGAGGAGTCGCCAACCTGCTGGAACTGTCCTGTCCCGGTAATGGACCGGGAATAGAACGGTACACTGGCGTACTCGGAGATGAGGATGAAGGTACAGAATCTGCATCCCCAGCCCGAGGCAGACGGGACTGCCTAACATAATATCCTCCGTGTCGTCCGGGTCTAGTCATACCTGATAATAACATATGACAATAAAATAAATATACATATTTATATGATAGACATCACAAATTTTTTCAAAAATCTCATAGTCACAGATAAAAGTGTCACTAAAGTGTCACATATTTATATGATAAAAGTGTCACTAAAGTGTCAAATATGATGATAAAACAAACGTACAGATTTAATCCTCTTCTGAAAATTCATCTAGTTCGTTTAGCTCATCTTCTTCTTCTTCTTCTTCTTCTTCTTCTTCTTCTTCTTCTTCTTCTTCTTCTTCTTCTTCCTCCTCTACATCTTCACTTTCATCTACATCTTCCTCTTCAGATAATTCTACTTCTTCTACACAATTAGATGTGTAATGAGGAACTTTCGTCGTGTCCACTTCTATAATATTTGTTACAAGAGGTAGTGCATCCTCCTGATAAGCTATATCGTCAACCTCAAAGGTATTTCCAGCTTTGGTCTTGCATACTGTCCACCAGTCCGACCTTATTGTTTTCCGTTTAGGATAACTTGTGAAGTACACGAGCTGAGCCTGACTTGATAGGACAAATGGTTCATAGGCTTGATATCGACGCCGATAGTTTATATCCACAAGACCGTGCTTGTCTACTTTCCACCCTTGACCTTCAATCGGATCGAACCAATCATACCTGAATAACACAATCTTAGCAGGCTCTACTCCATAATTATATGTCAGCTCCACAATCTCCCGTAGGACGCCATAGAAATCGTTGCCCGCATCAACATCTTTGTAGTTCGAAGATCTGATACACAAACTACTGTTTTTGGTGGAATCGAGATCCACAAAGTTGTCTCTGATCGGGCAAGTTGTTGACTTGAACCTAAACCCATTAACATAGTAGCTTGGCCATATTTTTGCAGCATAAATTGGTCCCTTGGCTAGCGTTCTAATAGACTCATTCTCAAGTCTTGCGTATGGACGATCGACCTAAATACCACGAAAAAATAAATTAAGCTCATTCTCAAGTGCATATACAGAAAGGTAATTACAGAGTTATCAAGTCTTACATATACACTCAACCATGATGGAAAATAATGCCTCATTTCTTGATTTAGTTCTTCTTCTGTTATGTGTGGCCTACCTGACCTCACATCATCATTAAATATGTTGAAAACAACATCGTTACATTAATGTAATAGTATAATAATCAACAATATTAAAATAATATAGACGTATTAATTACTTACCCCTCCAGCTTCTCTACTTCATCATCGTCGCAGTTGTGTAATACATACACCTGAGCAGCCCTTAGCTCATTATCGTTCAGATATCTCTTCTTCATTTTACCCGATGGCTTTCCTGGGGCATTGAATGCCTTCAGTATTGTATCATTACATTCATGATCTCCGTCGTCGTTTCTGGAAGCTCTCGTTCTATTAGTTGTAACATGAGGCTTGAAATACATCGAACAAAAGTTTGTGATCTCCTCGAGAACATAGGCTTCACAAATAGAACCTTCGACCCGTGCCTTATTTTTCACCTTTCTTTTTAGGTGATTCAAATATCGCTCGAACGGGTACATCTATCGATATTCGATGGGTCCACCAACACGTGCCTCATAGGATAGATGAATCAACAAATGCTCCATAGAGTCGAAGAATCCAGGAGGAAACACCCTCTCTAGCTTGCACAGTGTTACCGCAATGTCCTTCTCTTGCTTTTCTAGACGATCAACGAGCAATTTCTTAGAACAAAGATCCCTGAAGAATATGCTAAGCTCCGTCAATGGATCCCAAACTGCCTGCGGTAAGGATTCCCGAAATGTAATTGGAATTAACCTCTCTATGAATACATGACAATCGTGGCTTTTCATACCCGTCAATTTGTTTTCCTTCGGATCGACACATCTTTTCAGATTTGACACATATCCGTCTGGAAATTTTAGGCCCTGGATCCACCGACAAAGTCTCACTTTATACTCCTTGTCCAGTGAGAAAATTGACTTCGGTAGGAACTGTTTTCCATTCTCCTCTATCAAATGCAACGCAGGGCGTTTGCATATTTTTTCTAAGTCCAACCTGGCCTTGGGATTGTCTTTCATTTTTTCCTTTACGTCCATCACAGTATTAATTATGTTATCAAACACATTCTTCTTAATATGCATGACATCAAGATTATGTCTGATCAGATTGGTACTCCAATATGGCAGATCCCATAATATGTTTTTCTTTGTCCAGTTATGGTCTCTACCAAATCCATCGCACTTGTACCCAGTTGTAGGATCTTCGATAGCACTTAAAAAATCTCTAACCTCCTCCCATATCGTGGCTCCGCACCACCTTGGCGGTGGATCACCCTTCTCTACAATGCCGGCACGGAATGCATTCCTGTTCCTTCTGAACGGATAATCTTTTAGCAGAAATTGCCGATGACAATCAAAGAAGTATGGTTTTCCTCCATGTTTCAAGCTAAAAGCCTTAGTACGGTCTATGCAATACGGACATGAGAGACGGCCATGAGTGCTCCATCCAGATAACATTCCATAGACCGGAAAGTCGTTGATGGTCCACATAAGGGTTACCTTCATCTGAAAATACTGCTTTCTGGAAACATCGTACGTGTTAGCGCCTACTTCCCATAACTGATTCAACTCATCTATCAAAGGCTATAAGTACACATCAATGTTCCTCTTGGGATTATTCAGACCAGGAATTATAACAGTTAGAAACATGTACTGAGTCTTCATGCACATCCAAGGTGGTAGGTTATACAGAGTGACAATCACAGGCCAGCACGAATACTGGGATCCCGAAAGACCAAAAGGAGTAAAACCGTCAGAAGATAGCCCCAACCTGACATTACGCGGATCTGAAGCAAAATCAGGATACACTCGATCAAAGTGCTTCCACGCTTCTCCATCGGATGGGTGATCCAACACTCCTTCAATCTGTTCTCACATGTGCCAACTCATATTTTCGGCCGTCTCTTTCACCATAAATAATCTTTGCAACCGCGGCGTTAAAGGCAAGTAGTGCATTGAATCGGTCGGTCTTCTTGCACCGGTAGACCTTTCTATACTTGTCGTCTTTGTAGAACAGCATGCACCCATTGCGACAAGAATCGATTTTCTCGTATCCCATCCAGAGCGATCTCACCATCCTCTTAGACCGATAGAAGCCTTTAGGTAACTTATCATCCGCCGGCAAGATCTCTATAATTAACTCCAACACTCGGTTGTAGCATTCTTGCGATATGTTAAAATCTGACTTAATGCTCAACAGTCTTGTAACCACCTCCAACGGTGAATGATCCTCACAACTAGGATATAATGGAGTCCTTGCATTCTCCAGCAACTCTATGAACTTTGTAGCATCGACATTCGGTGCCTCCTCAGCTGTATCATGAACGAAACTAGGCCCCACAGCGTCGAAAACCATGTTCACGTACCTGTCGTCGTATGCATGATTATCTGAAATAAAATTAGGTCCCGCATGCATATACGGCTCAACATAAGGCTCTGGCTCTGATGCTAAAGATACAAGTTCTCTGTGTACGGTCCACTGATAGTAATTAGGCGTGAAACCCCTCGAGTACAAATGATATGTCACTTCCACTTCTGGATAATATTCCACGTTATGACATTTCACACACGGACACTTAATTTTGGTGCCGTCCATGTACTTAGGGAACGCCTTAGCAAACTGCAGGAACTGCTCTACTCCCGCTATGTATTCATTCCGTACACCACACATATCATCAGGACGACGATTGTACATCCATGAACGATTCCGCAAGTAGTAATTCATATCCATTTGAAAATAATTCTGCAAAGATGGACACATATTATCCAATAGGCACAAATTCGTATATTATGTCTTATTATGGGACACACATTAGTAGCGGACAGTTACTAATAACCATGCTATATCGCACATAAGTTCTTGTGCATCCAACGTGTACACATACGCTATCGATTCTTACTGATGCCAATCTCATTCAGACACACTAGATTCGTTTCGATATCGCCAGGGTCAAGTTGAAAATTGTCTTAACATCAATTTTCAAGACTTGAATATAATGTCACTTACAACCGATATCTAAGACCCCATGACAAAGTCAAAGACCCCATGAATATAATGTCACCTACAACCGATATCTCATTCAGACACACTAGATTCGTTTCGATATCGCCAGACCATATATATATATATAATATCACCTACAACCAATATCTAAGACCCCATGACAAAGTCAAAGACATTATTGACAAGACTTGAATATAATATCAACTAATTACAACCACAACTAGTACTAAATAAGTCTCCTAGTATGATATAGAGGTAAAAAAATAGTATACTAGATAGACTGACACTCGACTGAACATCCTCTGGACACATACTCAAGCCTATACTACACACTCACACACCACTCTACTATACTCACATAGACACACATAATTGTTACCTTATTTTATATATATATATATATATATATATATACCTTAATATTACACACACTTACACACTCTCAAACACTACACAAACCTATAGCTAATGCATACACACACTAATATCTATATTCCCATATACATTTAGTATCACACACTAATCAATTACTCTCAACTCTACACACACACACACACACACACACACACACACATATATGTGTAGCTATATTTACCTTATAATTTAGTATCTTGAGATACCCAATCCTTACCTACACTTGGCAATTACAATAATTTTCTCTCTAATACTAGCTAATGATCTAACAATGTACACCATCTCCGATCGGATTTAAATTTTTATCCCCATCTCCGTCCCCGTTTAACAATGTACTCATGTATCCGAGCATAATAGTGGGTACAAGCATGTACCCTCTAAGCCTATTTGTTAGTACACAAGCCTTTGATGTCCTGATACCAACTTACCCACTCTGGCTGGAGCCTATACCTAAACACCCATCTACTCTATGACTGTAAACCACTCCTTACTAACTGTATGCTGCAAGTATCTCAAATCAGATACTATCATGTACTTTAAAATATTATGCATAAGCCTACTCCAGTGCCTAATATCCTGAGGCTTAACCTGTCCCTAGGCATTACCTGGTATCAGAGCCCCATATGAGGTTCCTAATTAGAACTGGGAACATCACCATGGCCAACTTTTCTACAAGTGAACAATTATACAAAGGAATGAATTAAATCCTATACTTATCCCTCAAATTGCTACAGACCCTTCTACTCACACAGGCACCTTTTTACAGGTCTGCTAGTACATAGCCCCAAGTCATGTGCACTCTTGCAGTGACTTGGTATCAGCACTCTCTGGTACCAATTGCTACCTATATATGCTAGTCAAATCTAATATCTAGGTGAAAACCTTATAACATAACATGGACACCTTGCATTGACTTGATATCAGTTTGAATATAAAGGAAAGTTCACATATTTTTGTCTAATGGGTATCAAAGAGGAGTTCATGCCTAACATGCCTTCGAAATCCCCACCTGGTTTGCACTAGTCTGTGGCCTTCCTATATGCAGGGTAGGTACATGCTCGGATACATGAGCCTTGTTACTGTTATCAGGGATTTAGTTTAATCCCCATTCCCGTCCCCATCCCCGTTTCTATATCCCCAAACCCGTCCCCATCGGGAAAAAAAATTCGGGTCCCCGTCGGGTTCAGGGGATCAAGTTGCCATCCTTACTCAAACAAACACAATAGCTGTGTGTGTGTCCGTGTGTGTCTGTGTGTGTGTGTGTCCGTGTGTATGTGTGTGTGTCTGTGTGTGCGTTTGTGTGTGTGTGTGTGTGTGTGTGGGAGAGAAGGAGGAGGAGGAGTTAGGTTAGGGTTTACCGGAGAGGAGGACTAGCTCGGATTGGGGGAGGAGGAGCTCGAGGAGGGAGAGCTCGAGGAGGAGGAGCTCGACGGGGGGGGGGGGGGGGGGGTAGTGTCACGCCCCAGAACCAGAATACTGGAGAGCAGGGGCAGACATAGCCAGCTATGTATATGAAATGGAATCCATCTCGCTATACGGTCACGGCTGTCTAGATACATAAGGGTTTACTACAAGCCAACAGTCTCCTATGGTCATGAACAAGCCTAGTGTCTCAATCACGAGCAAGTAAGTAAAGTCACAAGATGTATGATCATTAAATATACAATAATAAGGCGTCCCAAATATTACATATTCAGCTGATCATGAAGCTAGTCGTTACAAAATGTTAGGACTAGCAAGAGTTTAGTCATACATGATCAACCCTAGGATCTGTCAATCATGTTACAGCCCGTAGGCAGACAGTAAGTAAGTGCAATCGAGCTAAACAGGTGCTCGTCGGCTAAACGCCTCAAAAGAATATTTTTACAATAGAGTGGAAGAGCCAAAAATAATTCACTCGTTGCCCTAGTTACACCTGGTGTTCACCATCGGGCTGGAAGAGCGGTAGATCCTCTGGAACTGCTCCGAAATCTGGCCATACAAAACCAGCTGGGTCAGATCCCAGAAAGAGCAAGTGCCACAAAAGAAGCTTCACTTAAGAACTAAAACCAGCAATTAGCACCATAGTAATAGATTAATAATAAGGACAAGAATTAAGGAAAAGCATAACAGGTGATATACGATGAGATAACCATAGAACTATTCAGATAACCAGGTTACAACCCGTAAACCAAACAAGGACCAGGGTTCTAACCCTTCGTCTGAACAAAACTTGGGATTCTCACCATTTATCGGTAAAATAAATACAGGCATTCAGGTCATACAGTAGTCCGGAACAGAATCAGGACAAGACTAGACTGGTTAGACTCTATCCAATCATTTCACGGCCAAGCAAGAATTACGGCTTGATACTTTAACTAACTAGGGTTATCACAGGCCTAGTTACTAGCAAGATGCAGTGAGATTATTCCACAGCCACAAGCCCTGCAGACCATCCAGGTTACCCGGGTTGAAAGATTAGAGTTGAATTCAGGTGGGTACATCGTCCAGGAAACGAATGTACCCTTAGGTAGCTTGAAGGGTACAACACATGACAGTGTGCTGAAAATGTGCCCTACTCGACGGTAGGCTACAGATCCCAAGGCGCGCCCAGGTAACGGGATTGCCTGTAGCTGGGAAATCTCTTCATGACTAATACATTAATCTAGTTATTAGCCTTAGTTCATTTCAGTAGGTACTCCTGACCGTGGTACTCAGGAGTCCTCTCCTAGACATGATGCAAGATAGGACTGGATTATTTATACAAGCACAATCGTCCACGGTGTCCGGGTTAATTATACAGGTCATGTCATGTCAGGTAGCCGTCGCAATAGCTTATCAAGATATATCATGTCAGGTTATCACGTCAAGAGTTCTTGTCAGGAGTGCGCCACGACGGGCCACTATCAGGTCATGTCATGTTCACTTATCAGGAGTGCACCACGACGGATCACTATCGTGTTCAGGTACATGTACAAGGCATCACAGTGCAAGCATTCAATTAGGAGACCCAAGTTGATCTGAGGTCACAAGACATAAATTAACAGTAATAATTAAGTAATATTAATAACTAATCATTAAAGCAAGTACACGGAGGGGCCATGCGGCTCAGGGTCCAAAGCTTATGCGGTTCAGGGAGGAGGCCCAAGGCGCATGCGGCTCAGGGTTGCGGGATCCATGCGGTCAGAAAGAAGCGGGGTCCCATGCGGCTGGCTGACCAATCGGGTATATGCGGCCGGAGTCAAGAGGGTCTCATGCGGCTAGCGGGGTTCGATCCTTATGCGGCAGGTGGTCATGCGGCTGCAGGAGCAAGGGCGCATGCGGCCGAGAAGAAGGATTCTCATGCGGCCAGCAGGAAGCAATGCCTATGCGGCTAAGAAGGAGCGGAGCTATACGGCTGGGGTCGAGTGAGTCCATGCGGCTGGCATAGACCCGGGTTCATGCGGTTAGAAGAGAATGAATCTTATGCGGCTGGATGAGACTCAGTCTATGTAGCCAAGAGAGGAAGTTAGCTTATGCGGCTGGATGAGTTCGGCCTTCATGCGGCTAAGAACTCCTAATCATGCGGCTGAATAGAACACTTGCCGCATGAAATATTCATGCGGTCAAGTCAAGCACAGTTCATCTTCTCCAAAATTTCAGAGAAGAAGAACACCATGAGAGCCAAGTCCTCAAGCTCCATAACTCCATCATCCGGAGTCCAAATCCGAACTTCCATAGGTCAAAATAGGGTAGAACGAAATGCTCTACAACATAGAACCATCCAAACTCAGAAATAACAAGATTAAGTAGATCAAAATCCAAGAAATCCGAAAATAATATAAACTTAGATCTACAAGAATCTAGCCATGGAAAGTGGAAATGCAAAGTATTAAAGTAAGTTAAAATACTGTAAAGAAGAGAATGAAGCAATAAAATTTGAGTTCCTCCATGAAGCAAGTTGCACTTGCCTAGACCTCTCTCTCTCTCTGGTAGGTGAAGAAGTAAATGGAAGAAGAAGAAGAGTAATGAAGAGAGAGAAGGAAGAATGGGTAATAAATATCAAGGGTGGTGGTAGGTAGGGGGTTCACCCCTTGGTCCATAATGAACCAAAGAAAACCGAGCCAAGCCGAACCAACCCAAGAAATAACCAAGCCAAGATGCAAGCTAAGCAAGGAATCATGCAATACAGAATAACATACGTACACGTATTCCAAAAATACGTAATACGGACAACAGGCATTACAACTCTACCTACCTTAAAAGAATTTCGTCCTCGAAATTTAATTAATAGGCTAGAGAGACGAGGACAATGCTATATTAATCACAAGCAAGCTATAACTAGGCAGGCAATCACTCATTCAAGCAAGGAATCGAAGGCATGAGGCATAAGGAAGACATTATACCTCACGAGTCAAACAAGTCGGGATATCGCGATCGGATATCATCCTCACGCTCCCATGTTGACTCACCCAAAGAGTGATGACCCCAAGCAACTCAGACTAACTTGATAGTGTAGCGCCCCGCTTTCGATAGGCGACGGAACTTCATAATATGCTAGCGCCGAGTCAGATCGGCCGGGAACTTAGATGGCCATCTGACTCGATCGCTAAGCTTGGTAAACGATAACGCCTTGCAGCATCGATTCAATTCGATTTGGACGAAAGATACGAGAATCGATCCAACTAATGGAATGACTTCTGTTGGAACAAGTCCTAGATGCAGCGGACTGCGTCTCGGCGTACGAGCTCTCTATAAGAGTCCCTTCGACGGGACCGGACCGCTGTATGGTTTTCTTGGAGCTTTGCCGCTGGGCTTGATTGAAGTGCTTTCGCGTTGTTTTCAAGGATGCAATTACAAATTTCGATGCAAGAAGAAAAGAAGGAAATCTAACAAAGTGTTGATGCATTGCAGGAGCTCGCGTAACTAAGGATTGACGTTGCGTAGCGCTTCGACGATCTGCACGAAGCCAAGTAATCGGTGGGTGATTCGGCCTTCTTTTCTATTCTGTCCCGCAAACTTATTCCTTGCTTCGAATCCATTCAAATCGAACGATGCCAAGTTAATTGCATGCCAATCCACTAAGTCAAGAACTCGGGAAAAATGTATCGATTTACAAATACAAGTTTTTCACATAAACCAGAAAGTTTAAGGTTTACGGAAAAAGATAGACTATTTCAAGTGCTGCAAAATATTATGAAACGTTAAACATGGGTTATGATGCCTCGGACAATTTGGTGCCTACGGGACGCTAAATCGAGTGTATGGCTTCGGGGAAAATGAATCGATGCATGAGTTGCCACAAATGATAATGTCGTTGGATACTGTCTGCGCTATACAAAATGGTTTGCATGCATTAAATTGTTCGCACATAGGCATGGTCATGGACAGCTTGTGCACAAGTTCGTTTCCTCGAAACGGTATCCGGGGCATCAGAACCGATTCGTCCTAGGGGGAATAATTTATCGTGCTTCGGCACGATGCATGCGGGACCTTCAGTAAGGCTTGCAACCTAGGCTGAAAGGGTAGCGTCGTATGCCAACTTCGATTAAGTCCCTAGTGGTGCGTAGCACCAATGACCGCATATAAGATAGTTTCATGCTCACCTATTGTCTTATGCAGGGTAAATATTATCTCTGTTTTCATGCAGGGACGAGCACGGCCGTGGTAAGAAATATAAAAACTGCAATGTTATACTGTATGCTTTATTACTCAAAGACGGCTATCGAATATGAACTGAATTCATTTAGTTCTAATAGAAAGACAACTCTAAAGCATGCCAACCCTAACAATCAGAGTCAGTTTAGACGAGTTGGTTCGTCTCGTCCACTTAGCAAGTGTGCTAATCCCCTCCCCCAATTTCCCCAGGTGCGGTGGGCGCTCCAACCTAAAACGAAGCTGAAGTGCGGAGAGGCATTTTGAAGCTCTTCTTATGCTGAAGTATTTTGAAGCCAATTCAAGTCGACGGCTTATGTATAAAGGACGAATGTATGGGATGGCAAGCGTAGTTCAGGCAACTTATCGAATGTATTTCTTTCTATTTTCAATCAATATAGCCGCAACGGCATCTAATGTAAATTATGACTTGCACTTCGTTGCAAGCTATGAATGAAAAGCATTTCTATCTTCCTATACTGCGTCTTATATTCTGATGTAATTTGTGAAGTTTCGACTTGGCGTATTAATATCAAAATCAAAAGATAACCGTTTGAGAACTTGTCATCTTGCCTTGCACGAGCGCAACTCCAGGCTCGTACGACATCACGCCTTAGCGAGGACGATCGAATCGGCAAAATTAACATCGGGGACGAACGTTGCCGACTCGGGGCGTGACAGATAGTCTTGTTCTTGAGTATCTTCTCTCTCCGGTCCAATATAGACATGGGCCTCTCCTCATACGAAAGGTTGGTACCAACAACCAATTCCGAATGATCTAGGATGTGGCTCGGGTCCAGAATATACCGTCGTAATTGGGATACATGGAACACGTCATGTACCTCGCTTAGCGACGGCGGAAGAGCGAGACGATAGGACACATCTCCTACTCGCTCCAGAATGTCAAATGGCCCTATATACCTAGGACTAAGCTTTCCCCGTACGTCGAAACGAATGACGCCACGGTTAGGCGAAATCCTCAGGAATATATGGTCACCGACAGAAAACTCGAGAGGGCGCCGATGAGAATCGGCCCAATGGCGCTGGCGATCTTGGGCAACTCGAAGATGATCCCTGACTTTTCTGATCACTCAACTGTCTGGGCAATCATTTCTGGACCGAGCATCTGTCTCTCTCTGACATCATCCCATGCTAACGGGGATCTGTACTTCCTACCATACAGTGCCTCGAACGGTGCCATCTGGATACTGGCTTGGAAGCTGTTGTTGTACGAGAACTCCACCAGGTGCAGGTGATCTTCCTACAAACCACCGAAGTTAAGTGTACAAGATCTCAACATGTCTTTAAGAGTCTGGATCGTGCGCTCCGACTGACCATCTGTCTGCGGGTGATATGCTGAACTGAACTGGAGATGAGTTCCCAAACTCTCCTGTAGGCTACGCCAAAAGTGCGACGTGAATCTTGAATCTCGGTCCGAAGTAATACTGACTGGCACTCCGTACAACCTGACAATCTGCCTGAGGTACATCTCTGCTAACTGAGCTGTCGACTGACCAACTCTGAATGGAAGAAAATGAGCCACCTTCGTGAGCCGATCAACTATAACCCAGATAGCATCTCGACCAGCTGGGGATCTAGGTAATCCGGTCACAAAATCCATGGTCACATGCTCCCACTTCCATTCTGGAATCGGCAAGGGCTGAAGAAGTCCAGCAGGCCTCTGATGTTCAGCCTTAACTTGTTGGCAGACTAAACAACGAGAGACAAACCGGGCTATCTCCCGCTTCATGCCATTCCACCAAAAGTGCTGTCGGATATCATGGTACATCTTTGTACCACCCGGATGAATGGAATATTGAGAACTGTGAGCCTCTGCCATGATCTCTTGTCTGATATCTCCACTGGGTACACAAAGACGCTTACCATGTCGAAGTATACCATCCTCATGAATGTACAACTCTGGCCTTCATCCTGTCTCATACTCTGCTCTGAGTCGCTGAAGCTTGGAATCTGCTGACTGCGCCATCCGGATCCTCTCGACTATAGTAGACTGAACTTGCATACTGGCCATCAATGCCACACTGGAAGGGAGAACAACTTCAATACCCATCTTCTGAAGATCTGCTAACAGCTCCGGTTGCGCTGTTAGGAAATAAACTCTGGCTCTCCTGCTCAATGCATCTGCAACGACGTTGGCCTTCCCGGGATGATACTGCAAGTTGACATCATAATCCACAAGAAGCTCCAGCCACCTCCTCTGACGCATGTTAAAATCCTTCTGGGTGAAAACATACTTCAGGCTCTTATGGTCGGTGAAAATCTTCACCCTATCTCCGTACAAGTAGTGCCTCCACAACTTAAGTGCAAACACTACTGCTGCCAGCTCCAAGTCATGGGTTGGATAATTTCTCTCATGATCACGAAGTTGTCGTAAAGCATAAGCTATTACCTTCCCATGCTGCATCAAGACACATCCTAAGCCTCTGCCTGAAGCATCATAATATACTGAGAATCCTCCGGTTCCATCTGGAAGCGCGAGAATGGGAGCTGTCATCAAGCCTCGCTTCAACTTCTCAAAAGAATCCTGACATTCTGCTGTCCAAGCAAACTGCACATCCTTGCGGGTCAATTGGGTCAATGGTGCTGAAATCCGAGCAAAATCTGAAACAAACCGCCGATAATAGCCGGCTAATCCAAGAAAACTGCGAACCTCTGCAACTGTGCTGGGCACCGACCGCGACTCAATAGCCACAATCTTCTGGGGATCCACTTCTACTCCTCCTCTGGTGATGATATGACCCAAGTACGAAATGCGATTGAGCCAGAAGTCGCATTTACTGAACTTGGCATACAGCTGGTGCTCTCTGAGAATCTGAAGAACCACACGAAGATGCTGCTCATGTTCTGCCTCGCTCCTGCTGTAGACCAGGATGTCATCCAAGAATACAATCACAAAATGGTCCAAGTAAGGCATGAAGATGCGATTCATGACATCCATGAATACCGCCGGCACATTGGTCGCTCCAAATGGCATCACTAGGAACTCCCAATGCCCATACCTCGATCTGAAAGCTGTCTTCGGGATGTCCTGCTCTCTGACTCTGATCTGATGATATCCTGAGCGCAAATCGATCTTCGAGAATACTGCTGCCCCTTTGAGCTGATCAAATAAGTCATCTATCCTCGGAAGAGGGTATCTGTTCTTGATTGTTACTGAGTTCAAGGTACGATAATCAACACATAACCTGGACGTACCATCCTTCTTTTTCACAAGAAGCATCGGGGATCCCCAAGGTGATCCACTAGCATGAATGAATCCCTTGGTTCGAAGTTCTTCAATCATTTTGTACAAGATCTCCAATTCTGAAGGCGCCATCCTGTAGACTCTCTCTGATACTGGGGCTGTTCCGAAAATCAAGTCGATAGTGAACTCGATCTCCCGCTCTGGCGGCATACCTGGAAGCTCTTCTGGGAAAACATCTGGAAACTCTTCGACTATCCGGGGCAACTGCACTGCTGCTACGGCCATCCGCAACACTGGAGGAGAAGGCTCAACTGCGCCTCGGGAAAAGGAAAACTCTGGCTCTCCGGGAATGCTAAAAACAACCCTACCAATATGGCAGTCTATTCTAGCATACTGGTTCCTCAACCAATCCATCCCTAAGACCACATCATAATCGGCCATCGAAAACTCTATCAATCTAGCGAGAAATTCCTTACCGCTAACCATGATCCGACACGAGAAAAACACCCTATCGACTCCCATAAATCCGTTACCAGTAAGTATATTGAGCCTTACTGATAATGACTCGGGCTCCAATCCTATACGTGTCACGAATCGTGCAGACATAAAAGAATGCGATGCACCAGAATCAAATAAAGTTGAAGCTGGAAAGGAGTTGACGAGAATAGTACCTGCCACTACCTCTCCTGGTGCCAATCTTTCCTCTGCGGTCATCATCATAGCCTGACCATGCCCTCGGGGTACTGGTCCCCTCTGCTGAAATCCTTGCTGCCTATTCTGACTCAAGGCTTGGGCTTGAACATGCTGCTGGGGGTTCTGCTGCTAGAATACTTGAGACTGAGGCGGCAAGGGCCTCGGCAATGGATACTACTGCTCCTGGACCGGAGCTGGTCCTCTCACCGAAGACCTAGAAAGGTTGGACGATGATGAACCACCCCTATTCGGACAGGATCCAATCCTATGCTCTTCTGCTCCATAAGCCAGACACAATCCCTGTGCCCTGCGGCACTCTGACACTACATGGCCTGGCTTCCACAATAAGAACATCCCACTGCAGAAGACTGCTTCTGCTTCTGTTGCTGCTGCTGAGGATACGTCGGGGCTGAATGCTGAACCGACGTTACTGAGGCCGCTCGCCTCGGAGCTCCAATAGTCAAAGCCCTGGCTGCCGGGGCTGGGGCTGAAGACTGATTCATCTGGCCGTGGGATCTCTTCCGACCTCCAGCCCTATCCACAATCCTCTGGGAGGTATACTCATGCCTCCTAGCTGCTCTCAAGACTGCATCAAAAGTCTGATGCTCAAACTGCTCAATTGCCAACAAAATCTCCAGGTGAAGCCCTTGCTGAAATCGCTGGGCTCTATCATACTCGGTTGCCACCAATATGGGAGCAAACCGACTGAGTCTCGAAAACTCGGCCGTATATCCATCGACCGTTCTTCCCATCTGCTTCAGATTGGTGAACCTCGTCTGTAGATCATACCGAGCTACAGCATCAAAATACTTGGTCTGGAATCTCTCTCTGAACACCGCCCAAGCAATGGCTGCTAATCCAACAGCCTGAGCCGCCCACCAGCTGTGGACAAGATCTTACAACTGCAGGCGTACCACGGCTACCTTCTCGTTCTCTGGGGTCCTGGCTGCTTCGAGAATCACTTCAGCATCCTGAAGCCAGGCATCTGCTGCGATAGCATCTTCACTACCGTCAAAGAATGGAGGGTTCAAGCGGTTGAAGCTGTTGGCCGCGCTGTTACCCTGATGACCTCCTCTGGTCAAAGCATCCGTCACTGCCTGGTGCAAGGCATCTCCTTGACGATCTTGGGAAGCTATCAAGGTCCTGACGAGTCCTACCAAAGTGCCATCATCAGGCTCTGCAGGCTGAACTGGCTGGACTGGTGGTTCTCCGCCAGAAGGCACGACTCTGGAGGCTACTCCGGAATGCTGGGCTTGATCTCCTGGTTGCTGCTGATCCGCGGAAAGTGCTCCGTCATGCTGAACGGCAGGTCCAGGAACGATGCCGCTGAAGAAGACGACATAGGGAGAAATAAGGAAGGACCACGACAGATCAATGATACAAGCATATGATCAGGACAAGAATTCAGGGATTCAGAAGATACGAGCAGAGATCAAAGACAAATACTGATTGAGACATCTATTCGGTAAACCCTCACATATCTTGATTTACAAGACCTGTATGGGCCACCACTTAAACCATGTCACGCCCCAGAACCAGAATACTGGAGAGCGGGGGCAGACATAGCCAGCTACGTATATGAAATGGAATCCATCTCGCTATACGGTCACGGCTGTCTAGATACATGAGGGTTTACTACAAGCCAACAGTCTCCTATGGTCATGAACAAGCCTAGTGTCTCAATCACGAGCAAGTAAGTAAAGTCACAAGATGTATGATCATTAAATATACAATAATAAGGCATCCCAAATATTACATATTCAGCTGATCATGAAGCTAGTCGTTACAAAATGTTAGGACTAGCAAGAGTTTAGTCATACATGATCAACCCTAGGATCTGTCAATCATGTTACAGCCCGTAGGCAGACAGTAAGTAAGTGCAATCGAGCTAAACAGGTGCTCGTCGGCTAAACGCCTCAAAAGAATATTTTTACAATAGAGTGGGAGAGCCAAAAATAACCCACTCGTTACCCTGGTTACGCCTGGTGTTCACCATCGAACTGGAAGAGCGGTAGATCCTCTGGAACTGCTCCGAAATCTGGCCATACAAAACCAGCTGGGTCAGATCCCAGAAAGAGCAAGTGCCACAAAGGAAGCTTCACTTAAGAACTAAAACCAGCAATTAGCACCATAGTAATAGATTAATAATAAGGACATAAATTAAGGAAAAGCATAACAGGTGATATACGATGAGATAACCATGGAACTATTCAGATAACCAGGTTACAACCCGTAAACCAAACAAGGACCGGGGTTGTAACCCTTCGTCTGAATAGAACTTGGGATTCTCACCATTTATCGGTAAAATAAATACAGGCATTCAGGTCATGCAGTAGTCCGAAATAGAATCAGGACAAGAATAGACTGGTTAGACTCCATCCAATTATTTCACGGCCAAGCAAGAATTACGGCTTGATACTTTAACTAACTAGGGTTATCACAGGCCTAGTTACTAGCAAGATGCAGTGAGATTATTCCACAACCACAAGCCCTACAGACCATCCAGGTTACCTGGGTTGAAAGATTAGAGTTGAATTTAGGTGGGTACATCGTCCAGAAAACGAATGTACCCTTAGGTAGCTTGAAGGGTGCAACACATGACAGTGTGCTGGAAATGTGCCCTACTCGACGGCAGGCTACAGATCCCAAGGCGCGCCCAGGTAACGGAATTGCCTGTAGCTGGAAAATCTCTTCATGACTAATGCATTAATCTAGTTATTAGCCTTAGTCCATTTCAGTAGGTACTCCTGACCGTGGTACTCAGGAGTCCCCTCCTAGACATGATGCAAGACAGGACTGGATTATTTGTACAAGCACAATCGCCCACGGTGTTCGTGTCACGACCCGCACCCTAGAGTTAGGGCACGAGAACGTAACAACGCCCAGCCTATACCGCAGTGTCGGTGGTAGAACGCTGTCCTAGGTCTCAATGCATCTAACAGTATAAGACTAAACAATTTATACTCCCCGAATGGGGGTGACATAGCAGAATGTAAACTCAATCACATCTAAGGTAGAGCATAAAGGAAGATAGATAAAACATGAAATCGAAAAGAGATACAACAGATAGAAGTCTAAGTGTCTAAGATACAAACCCAGAATATATCTCAAAACTAAAATACAGTAATCCATAAATACAACTCAAGACGACTGAAAATAAACTATGAATAAACCCTAGCTATCTATACAACCTCTACTGTCTCCTCTAGGCTAGCAGGCAACCTCCAGGCTATCTGTAAAATTTATCAACAGGTCCAGTCAAGACTGGAGCGAGCACAATACATCTCAACAAGTCATAACAGGAAAGGAAATATAATCATGCTAGAGAATAAAATACAGGATCTGAAGAAATAGCATAATGTAAAAGAGAGACTGTAAGTAAATATCTATGATATATATAAAGAGAGACAGTGCTAGTGATTTAGAGTACAGATGAACATGTGAATGGCTTAGGACTGATTCATGACTACACTAAGAGTGATTCATGACTACACTACTTTGGATATTTATTCACATGACCATTCATACTCTCCCGTACCCCAATCAATACACAAGGATCCATTCAAGTTACGTTAAGATTCATGACTACACTACGTTGTCCATAAAGGGTGATTCATGAATTGATTCGTGAAGGCTCGGTGATCATGAGAGTACATGAGTCACTAGCTGATTCCCGAAGATTCATGATGATAGAAGCATATGATACGTGATGTAAGTAAAACACACATGACAAAAGTATCTGATGCTCCCGAGAGGGATAACATCTCATGAAGGGATCCATATAGTACCAATCCGTGTTACCAACGTGTCAGCATCAAGTAAGATAGTCTAAAGCAGGAAATATAATCCTAAACATGATATGAAATGATCAGAGAATGTACTCGCCTGATATCTGAATGTCCAAGGTAAAGATACTGTTCGATGAGAGGTGTCTGGCTCCTAATTAGAACAGCACAAGTCACAACATGTCCAGAAGGGTAATATAAAGCACTACAATGCATTCTACATAAATCTAGGTCAAAAGTTAACTAGGTCAAAGTCAACCCTTGGTCAACTCTGGTCAACTGCACTAGTCAAACTAGGTCATGTCCTAACCCAGCAAGTCTTACTAGGCCTAACCAAGACTATCCTAGAAAGCACACATCAATATAAGGCTATACAAGCTAACATACACCCAACTCTATATAGCATGCAATTATTCAATACTCAAATAGGCAAGAATTTATATTGGATATACACTAGGTAATCTATTACTTTAAGCTATATATGTCTACACATATATACACATGCATATATTGGTATTCAATATTAGGTCTATAATCATGGCATTTCAAATGGTTATATAAACTTATATATTACAACACAATATGCTAACATATATATATATATATATATATATATATATATATATATATATATATATATATACATACATAGCTAAGTTAACTATATTCATAAATACTTATTTAAGAGGATATGTGTGTGTATGTGAACATGGCAAAGGGGCAAGTGAGGGTTAAATGGGCATACATAGTGTATACATATCAAAGAGTGTCAAAGTGTAAGTGAACAATGTGTCAAGTGTGATAGTGTCAACATAGTGTAAGGGGGTACATGAGGTAATATAGGATTTGTGTTAACATAGAATATTACATCTCATTAACTTGTATATTGCATACATTACATCTATTATTACATTACATTCATGCATGCATTCATTCATCATTCATTTATTCTCTTGCACCACTATATGCACCATACATTACATACTATGGAACCTACATATTCATTACAAGCCATACTTATACATGCTTACATTAGATAAGATACTTACACCTCATACATCATTTATTTAACTATTTACTCATGCTTGCATTCTCTATTTAGTTACATAATATATATACATTAACATGGGTTAAAATCAAATAGAACATTATATTACACACAAGGGTGCACAAAATGCATATGCCGAATAGTAACTCCTACTAATAATCAATACTGTACCATCTCAGTATGAATTAAAATTTAGGATTAAAGTATGTTATAGATCTATGTGTTAGCTTTCCGAAACTTCAAACGGATCGCATTTTCGTTTCCGAAAACTCCCGAAATCGCGAAAACACCGAGAACGCGTTTGTCTTTCGTACAGCTGACACTCAAATAATTCTCCAGAA
The DNA here is from genome assembly GCA_029216955.1 of Iris pallida. Lineage (NCBI taxonomy): Eukaryota > Viridiplantae > Streptophyta > Magnoliopsida > Asparagales > Iridaceae > Iris > Iris pallida. Next base: position 590,983 of record JANAVB010006798.1, read on the forward strand.
AATTACAGAAAGAATTAGGCCTATTAATATATGTTTTTGGAAAGCTAACTTCAATACGCTTCTTTTAAAAAAAAATGAAAGATTAAACCGAGCTTTGAGCTAGAAGTTATGACATTTCTAAGTTAGGGATGAAATTAAAAACGTGGATAAAAATCATGACGGATTTAGATAGTTTGAGCCAAAAGAATACACAATATATATATCCTAATTATCCACAACAATAATAGCAATAATAATATGTGGAACCACACTCACAAACTTGATTATATAATCATCATGAACCATTTATTACATATATAAATATAGATACACTCTCATTACAATATATATATATATAAATCTATATATGTCACATGAACACATCCACAACACAAAGGACACTCCTATGACCTCCAAATGGACACAAAATGGACACAAATGGAGATACAACCATGGGGGTCATTCCTATGGGTTCAAAATAGACCTATATGCATGAGAAAATGAAAAGGAGAAGAGATTTATACCTCCCGGTAGATCGAATCGAAGAAAAACCTTCCCGGAGCGACACCGACACGTAGAGATTCCAAAAGGACACGAACGAGCTCCGAATCCTTCCAAACTTGTGTAGCTTCCTCCTTGGCTAGAATGGAGAAGGAAAAAAGAAGATTTGGTGGTGAAATGGAAGGATTTGGTGGAGAAATTGCTAGGGATTGCTCTCTAGAAATTTGGGGAAGAACAAGAGAGAAAAAAATAAATGGATAATGACAAATGGGAGGCTCAACCCTATCCTTATTGTGGCTGGCCATAAAGGTGGTTTTGTCCTATTAGGAAAAGTCCAAAAGCCCCTACTAACCTATTCTATGAGTATTAGGAAAGGGCTAATTGGTTGGGGCTAAATTAGTCATTCTAAAGTCTCTAATCACACTAACCTTATCCATAATAATTAGTCTAACCTCAAACTAAAATATTTCTATCATGTGGACTAAAATTAATATCATGTGGGCCATGCCTAACTAGTGTGTGGGTCCCACTAGAGTCAAACTACCCCTGGGTCCCCGTTTCAAGTTGGATTGAGTTGAAATTCGAACCCGACTCAAATAACCCCAAAACAATATCATAAATAATAAAATAATATCAAAATAATTCACAGAGATCAAATGCAAAAAATATCCTTAGGCCAAAAATGACATTAAAATATCATAATCACATGGTTATGCTCTAGGTCAAACAGTCTCTAGGGTTTCACTAGCAAAACGTCAAAACCACAAGTCATTGATTTAAATAATTTAAAATGATTTAAAATCACCAAAAATCATATCATGAATTAAATATCATTATTAAAATAATTATAAACACGAAATTTCAAAATTACCCTCATTTGGAAAACTGGGTGCTACAGTTCGGGTTACAGGTCATGTCATGTCAGGTAGCCGTCGCAACAACTTATCAAGATATATCATGTCAGGTTATCAGGTCAAGAGTTCTTGTCAGGAGTGCGCCACGACGGGCCCCTATCAGGTCATGTCATGTTCACTTGTCAGGAGTGCACCACGACGGGTCACTATCATGTTCAGGTACATGTGCAAGGCATCATAGTGCAAGCATTCAATCAGGAGACCCAAGTTGATCTGAGGTCACAAGACATGAATTAACAGTAATAATCAAGTAATATTAATAACTAATCATTAAAGCAAGTACAGGGAGGGGCCATGCGGCTCAGGGTCCAAAGCTTATGCGGTTCAGGGAGGAGGCCCAAGGCGCATGCGGCCCAGGGTTGCGGGATCCATGCGGTCAGAAAGAAGCGGGGTCCAATGCGGCTGGCTGACCAATCAGGTATATGCGGCCGGAGTCAAGAGGGTCTCATGCAGCTAGCGGGGTTCGATCCTCATGCGACATGTGGTCATGCGGCTGCAGGAGCAAGGGCGCATACGGCCGAGAAGAAGGATTCTCATACGGCCAGCGGAAAGCAATGCCTATGCGGCTAAGAAGGATCGGAGCTATGCGACTGGGGTCGAGTGAGTCCATGCGGCTGGCATAGACCCGGGTTCATGCGGTTAGAAGAGAATGAATCTTATGCGGCTGGATGAGACTCAGTCTATGCGGCCAAGAGAGGAAGTAAGCTTATGTGGCTGGATGAGTTCGGCCTTCATGCGGCTAAGAACTCCCAGTCATGCGGCTGAATAGAACACTTGCCGCATGAAATATTCATGCGGTCAAGTCAAGCACAGTTCATCTTCTCCAAAATTTCAGAGAAGAAGAACACCATGAGAGCCAAGTCCTCAAGCTCCATAACTCCATCATCCGGAGTCCAAATCCGAACTTCCATAGGTCAAAATGGGGTAGAACGAAATGCTCTACAACATAGAACCATCCAAACTCAGAAATAACAAGATTAAGTAGATCAAAACCCAAAAAATTTAAAAATAATATAAACTTAGATCTACAAGAATCTAGCCATGGAAAGTGGAAATGCCAAGTATTAAAGTAAGTTAAAATGCTGTAAAGAAGAGAATGAAGCAATAAAATTTGAGTTTCTCCATGAAGCAAGTTGCACTTGCCTAGACCTCTCTCTCTCTCTGGTAGGTGAAGAAGTAAATGGAAGAAGAAGAAGAGTAATGAAGAGAGAGAAGGAAGAATGGGTAATAAATATCAAGGATGGTGGTAGGTAGGGGTTTCACCCCTTGGTCCATAATGAACCTAAGAAAACCGAGCCAAGCCGAACCAACCCAAGAAATAACCAAGCCAAGATGCAAGCTAAGCAAGAAATCATGCAATACAGAATAAAATACGTACATGTATTCCAAAAATACGTAATACGGACAACAGGCATTACAGGTAGGGGTCGCCGTGGGGGGAGGGAGTCGCCGGGGGGGAGGGAGTCGCCGGGAGCTCGAGGGAAAATTACAAATTTTCGAGTTTTCGAGTGAGGGAAAAAAAGAAAATATGACCGTGCCCTAAGTAAAAAAGTTAGCGACGTCAACAGTCGACGTCGCTAAACGTCGCAACCATTTTATATATGGCGACATATTTTAATAATATGTCGCTGAACGTCGCTATTCCGCGACGTATTTTATCTATTGTCGCTGAACGTTGTTATTCAGCGACGTTTTGCGATGTCAATAGAAGGGAGTCGCTATATTACATATTTAGCGTCGATATTTTATTTCGTCGCTAAACAACGTCGCTAATATAGCATATTTTAGTAGTGTGCGTTTTAACACTAGAATGACATTCTCCGTATAAATTAAGACGGAGAATGGCATTCTCCGTGTTAATTTACACGAAGAATGGCCATTCTCCGTCTTAATTTACACGGAGAATGACCATTCTCCGTGTAATTTAGCACGAAGAATGGTCATTCTAGTGTTAAAACGCAGGAGAATGGTCATTCTCCATGTTAGAAATACGGAGAATGGTATTTTTCGTGTTAATTTACATGGAGAATGCCCATTTCCAGTGTTAAAACGTAGGAGAATGACCATTCTTCGTATAATTTAGTACGGAGAATGGTATTCTCCGTGCTAAATTGCACGGAGAATGACCATTCTCCATGCTAAATGACACGGAGAATGGTCGTTCAAATGTTAAAACATAGGAGAATGGCCATTCTCCGTGTTGGAAACACGGAGAATGGCATTTTCCGTGTTAGTAACACGGAGAATGGCATTCTCCTTGTTAAAATGCAGGAGAATGACTATTCTTTGTGTTATATCGACGGAGAACAGTTGACAGAAATCTAATTTTTAATTTTTTTTGTTTTGTGGAAAAAAATTTGACATGTATAAAGATTCAAGAGTTTTTGTTTTTCTTTCAAAATGATGCTAACTCTTATGGAAAAGAAGAAAAAGATCTTCTCTCCATAATTGACCTAATTGTCGGAAAAGAAGAAGAGGAAGAAGAAGATGAGCGATGATCGGAGTTCGACTGAAAAAAAAAACACGGTGAATTACAAACGATCTTTACGATCTCTGCTGAAGATGAGAGCAATGGAATTCAGATCTCTCGTGAAGAAGAAGAAGAAGAGGACGAAAATCGCAATCCAAATCTGAGTTTGTGCGGAGGGGTAGTTATGGTATTAATTTTGTAAATACAGAGCATCTAAAGGGAATCTTGGAATACTTAACGTGGAAATATATAATTCTGAGCATTTCATAAAATCTATCCTACGGGTGAATTTTTCATAAAAACCAACCCCAAAATTAAATTTCTCAGCAATTTTCTGTATATATATATATATATATATATATATATATATATATATATATATAAAAGTTTGTGTTACATCATACTAGGTTGATGGAATTGCTAATTAAATTGTACATTTATAATTAAATTGTACATTTATGTAGAAAGAAGGATTGGGACATTGAGTACATTTATGATATCGCTTGATATTTTGACCTATTTATTGGTGATCGACAAATAATTATAGCCTGTGGCCACGCCGCCACCTTTAACCATTTCTCCTCGTGCAGGAAGAGATTGATCTAGACTTGGGTTAAAGGAAGATTTTTGAAAATAAAGGGGGTGGGGGAAGGGAGCTTTATGAGAAATTATTTTTGCTTTTGTCTTTGCGCCTACCAGCAAGAGAAGAAAAGAAAGAAATGGTCAATCCAATTATTTTGAGAATATATTTAAAAAACGTGTCGAATTTGCAAGGCTTAATTGATCAGCAACTTTAATTTGTATGGTTGGCTTGATACTGTGTGATTAAACTGTACTGGATGATGTGTTAAGTGTACCATGAAGCCTAGCAAAAATTTAGGACTAAACTATTTCTGCTCAAAAATATATTCTTGCCTTTTTAAGCACAGGAAAAAAAATTAAAATTTTTCAAAGTAAATGAAAGACTAAAGAATTGATTTTCATTTCTTTCGGCGAGATGTTTTTGGTAAATTGATATGCATATTTCCAATTACATCTACATCAATTACTAATGAACAACAAGAATAAGTGGAGACCACGAATATTGGGTATCTTTATCTATAACTACTTACCGATTAAGCACTAAAGTGTCTAACCTATTTACACTTTAAGGGCTTTTCAATTTTTTTGCTCTTTTTCTTAAGCAACATGCATCTCTGTCACTACGTGAAAACTATGAAAATAATCTACAATTAGGTTTGTAACGATTGCATACTTATAATTCTTGTAGGAATCAAGGTTCAAAGTATCGGTATCGGAATCGGTATCGAACTATTCCTATGAGTATTGGTATCGGCGATATCGACAGTATCGGCGGTTTCGGATCGGAGTATCGGATTTTTTGGTATCGGAAAATAAATAATTATCGGTAGTATCGGCGGTATCGGATTCTTTTACACGCTTTTACAAGCTTATTATGCTTTAAACCAAGGTTCACAATATCGGTATCAGAATCGGTATCGGACTATTCCTATGAGTATTGCTATCGGCGATATCGGTAGCATCGACGGTATCGTATCGGAGTATCGGACTTTGGTATCGGAAAACAAATAATTATTAATAAATTATTTACATTTAAAAACATATATTTTATACATTTAGGCATAATTTTAAGTATTTTCAGTGTTATTTCTTAATAGTTTTGAAATTAAATGAAATAGTAGTCACCCTTACCGATTGGTTCACATACAATAGAGCTAGATGTGATTTTCTTCTTTTACATGCTTCTACAACCTTGTTATGCTTTAAACCCTTGTTGATTTGTCTTTTTTGTTTAATTTTTTTTGCCGAATTGACCGGAACAAAGATTCCCAATGTTGGTATCGGTCAATATTTGGTATCGGTCGGTATCGGATCGGAACATGCCAAACCGTATCGGTATCGACCGTATCGAATCGGTATCGGCCGATACTTTAAACCATGGTAGGAATACTGTTGTTAAGAACTAAAATAGGAAAAGAGAGAAAGGAATAGATAGAAAAAAAATGCACCAAATAAAATGTCCCTTTCAATTTGTTTGGTTCTCTAAGAACTAAGAAGGCATTTATAATGCATTGTTTCATTTTCTCTAAATATCATCTTCTCATTATTGTTATTGTCAGCTCTCAGAATCGAGTATTGTTTTTTTTTTTTTTCATTATTGTAAGAACAACTATCTCAAGTTTCTAATTAACTTTGAGAATTAATTTTCTTTTGCTAATGAAAGTGTTATAGCCGGGAACGCCGGGGCACGCTTTTCGATGGAAAATACAGAAACTGAAACAGTTGTAAAGACAACGTTTCAAATTCAATTCCTTAAAGAAGGTTTTGCAACAGAGATCCAGAAGGATTCTGCAAATTACGAGATCTAAAAAGATATCGTAATTCACGAATAATCTAAAGAGATTTTCGTGATCGTAGCAAACTGGCAGTAGTGCCTTCTAAAAAGAAGATACTGACAGAACTGCTAAAGGCGACAGAAGGGTGACAGGCGAGAGATGGAATTGCTGGGGTGAATAATCACCGTTGCTCAAAGCTTTATTCGCCCTCTGCGAACAGCTTCCAGGAACCAGCAAGGTTGACGGAAAACCTTGGAACACTCCTGCTCTTCTGACTCCTCGGAAGACGGCGAACTCCTCTGGCAATGGTACTCTTCCCTCTCTGTTCGAAGTAACAGAACTCACGCGTACTAAAAAGTACTAGTGTTTGTGTTAAACAACACGCTCACTACTCTGTTGTGTTAAAGAACACTTAGAGTTTTCTCTCTGGAATTCTGATTACTTCTACCAACTGAGAGAGAGGAGAGAACCTGCATATATAGCCCACTGGGCGGTTGCCAAGCAGTTGCCTGCACTTCAGGGTAGTGGCAGAACCACTCCTGAACATGCAGCAACTACTGCAACTGTTCCTGCTCTAATATGCAGCCAGCTATACGCACATACGCACTCTACGCACACTGCGTACGCTGCGCACACTGCGCACTCTACGTACGCTGCGTACGCTGCGCATACTGCGCACTCTAAGTACGCTGCGTACGCTGCGCACACTGCGCGCACTGGGCTGCGTACTGGGCTACGTAACTGGGCCAGCGTAACTGGGCTCACGTAACGGGCTGCGCAACGTGGTCGCGCAAGTGGCTCGCGCAACGAGCACAACTTAAGCGCACTATGCGCCTAGCGACGTTGCTGACGTGCTAAGTGCAAAGTGCGCCAACAAAATGCCACATTACGCCTCGTGAGCCCTTGAGCCCGAGTCCGAGCCCTAGCCCGAGTCCGAGTCCGAGTCCGAGTCCGAGTCCGAGTCCGAGTCGCTAAGCCCCAACGGGGCTTAGCTCCTATGGAAATAAATTTCCCAAGAGCAAAAAGCTTACAGCTTATTAATTGTTGATTAAGCCTTTATACCATTAATAATTAATCCCACATGGCACACACCCATGTGCACTACATGTGCATCTCCATAAAGAGTAAAGACTCATATATATGGAGATAAACATTCATTTCTAGCCGATGTGGGACTAAAAACCAAAACAAAGGCTAAAAACCCAACAATCCCCCACATATCTCTATATATATGAGTACGAGTGTTCCCCACAGTAACTGTCCATTATGCTTTTAGGATAGATGCCACTTAAGACTTGAATCTTCCCACGTGAGTCAAAAATCAAACTATAATACAAGAATGGACTAAGCCTTGAATTCTGCATCATAGCTGAAATTCTTTCCACTCACATAATGTAGTTACATGTGCTTCTGGCTGCACATTTAAGGCCGTGTGCCAGCCTGGTTTCAGTGTATAATATTGGGCGTCTACAAGTTTACCCTCAAGAGACGGCCTGATATCTCTTTGTCCATACACTATAGGTGAGTTCTTTATTAAAGAGACATGGCATGAAGCGTCCAACGCTTCCTTTGCGGTGCTACGCCGCTATGACATGGCCTTAAGCCGAGGACCTTACTCCGAATCACCGGGAACCTCATCGTAGTGTCATACTACCCGTAGCATGAGGACTAGCCCCTTTGTAGTGCCAAACTACCCAGCATGAAGCCTTACGCTTCTGTGCGGTGTTACGTCGCTACAACATGGCTTGCAAGGCCGAGGCTTTATCCCTAGCCGGGTTTACCTCATTGTGGTGTCGTGCCACCCGTAACATGAGGAACACCTCCTCTTTGTAATACTGACTACATCCCTCTTTAATTCAATATACAGCATTAGGACAACTGCCTATTTGCGGTGCTATGCCGCTGTGACTTGGCTAACATAGCCGAGGCTTTATCTCCTTCAAGAACCTCATGGTGGAGTTACCGCCACACATAGCATGGAGTCACACTCCTTGTAGTGCTGTGCTACCATGCTTCCTGTAAAGCATACCAGACATTCCAAATGCCTGAGAACTCATTAAGGCATTTAAGCCAACCTCCCACAGGACCTGTTTTCCGCAGAAAACAACAGTAGACAACAGTGGTTATAGGTCCGTAACCTCTCCATGCCCAATAGAACATGTACCCACCGTTCCTGATATTCTTCCGATTAGTGGTCCTCCCTTGAACCAAAAGCTAGATGCCTAGTAGATAAATCTTTGAACTAATAGCATAAAACTTTATGGTAGGAATACAATAATACAATATCAGAATGCCTTCAAGCCCATTTTACAAGCTGTGTCATCGACCAGCTGGCGCTTGAGGCCCTTGGTGAACGGATCCGCCAGGTTCTCCTGACTCCGAACATCAATTACTGTAATAACACCTCTCTTGATAAGATCGTGTACTGTCCTGTGCTTCAACCGCACAGTCCTCTTCTTTCCATTGAAAAGGTCATTTGATGCCACCGCCGCAGTCGCCTGGTTGTCGCAGTATATCGGTATCGCCGGTATTTGCGCCCCAACCACTGGAAGATCATACATGAGCTCCCGAAGCCATTCTGCTTCCTCGGCTGCGGTATCAAGTGCAAAGAACTCAGATTCCATGGATGACCGCGAGAGCATAGTCTGCTTCTTCGACTTCCACGATATAGCAGCTCCACCCATTGTAAAAATGTATCCACCTGTGGACCTCTCGCTCTCCACCTCTGAGCACCAATTGGCATCACTGAAGCCTTCCACTACCGATGGATCTCCGCAGTAGTACAGTGCATATGTCTGAGTCTTCTTGAGATATCTCATAACCCGTTCCACAGCTTTCCAGTGTTCAACACCTGGATTGCTCGTAAAACGACTCAGCATTCCCACGGCGAAAGCTATGTCAGGCCTTGTGGCAGTAGTAGCATACATCAAACTCCCGATTACGCTTGCATACTCCAGCTGCCTGACGCTTTCCCCTGAATTAGGCTTCAACTTCAGATCACACCTGTACGGCGTATCGATCCCTGGAAGATCCTGATACCCATAACGAGTGATCATTTTCTCAATATAATGAGACTGTGACAGCGCTAGTCCAGTGTCTGTCCGGATGATCTTGATCCCTAAGATCACATCAGCTTCCCCCAAGTCCTTCATACTGAACTTGCTTGAGATGAATTTCTTTGTCTCCGTGACACATCTAATATCCGTACCTAGGATAAGCATGTCGTCCACGTACAGACAAACGATCACACCTCTTCCATCAGCGAACTTCGTGTAAACACACTTGTCCGTATCGCTGACCATGTAGCCATTTGACCTTATAACTTTGTCAAATTTCTCATGCCACATCTTGGGAGCCTGTTTAAGACCGTACAAGGATTTCACCAACTTGCAGACTTTGTCTTCAAGTCCTCTGATGACAAATCCCTCTGGCTGTTGCATGTAAATCTCTTCGGTCAGCTCGCCATTTAGGAAAGCCGTATTCACATCCATCTGATGTATCACCATCTTATTTATTGCTGCGAGAGCAATCAACATTCTGATGGTGGTCATCCGGGCTACTGGAGCATATGTGTCAAAGTAGTCAATCCCCTGCTTCTGAAAAAACCCCTTGGCTACCAACCTAGCCTTGAACTTGTCAATAGTTCCGTCTGCTTTCATCTTCTTCTTGAAGATCCATTTGCATCCGATGGGTTTCGCTCCTTCAGGAAGATCAACCAACACCCAAGTGTTATTTGAGGTGATGGAATCAATCTCATTGTCAATCGCCTCCTTCCAGAAAACTGCGTCTCTGGTCTTCATCGCCTCATCATAGGTAAGTGGATCTGCTTCCACATGATAGATGACAAAGTCACTTCCGAAGTCCTTCGGCCTCCTCACACGCTTAGCTGACGGTTCAGCTTGTTCTGGTTCAACCGTTGTTTCAACAACAACATCTTCTTGGACCACATCTTCATTGAAGACTTCAGTCTCTTGTGCACCCTCATTATTCTCCGGAACATCCGGAAGAACAATATTCTTGTGCCTTGCAAACTTATTTTCAAAATATTCTGCATCGCGAGATTCAATGATATGATTTGACTCAATATCAAGAAATCTCCGAGCATCACTCTTCTCGGCATACCCTAAGAAGATCGTCTTTGTAGTCCTTGTCCCAAGTTTCTGAATCTTTAGATCTGGAAGCTTGACATACGCCAGACACCCCCACACTCGAAATGACATTCAAGTTAGGTCTGACCTTGAACCAGAGTTCATGAGGAGTAACGTCTGAAGTTGCATGAGGCACTCTATTTAGAATATAAGTGGCCGTCAATGCAGCTTCTCCCCAGTAGCACTTAGGAAGGCCAGCAGTCAACAACATTGAATTTATCATTTCTGTCAACGTCCTGTTCTTCCTCTCAGCTACTCCGTTTGATTGAGGAGAGTACGGAGCCGTAGTCTCATTGACAATTCCATGTTCCTTACAGAACGATGCGAATTCATGAGACCTGTACTCCCCACCTCGATCACTTCTTATCCTTTTGAGTTGTTGTCCAGTCTGTCGCTCAGCTTCGGCTCTGAACTCCTTGAACTTCTCGAATGCTTTGTCTTTAGCCTTCAGCAAGTAGACGAACGCATACTTTGAGAAGTCGTCGATGAAGGTTATGAAATACTTCATCCCGGCTTTTGTAGAGAACTGTTTGAAGTCACAGATATCTGAGTGTACCAACTCTAGAAGATCTGTACTTCGATTAACCCGAGGAAAGGGTTTCCTTGTGATCTTCGTTTGAGCACAAACTTCACATTTCTCTACCTTACCCCCACACTTGGAGATAAGTCCTAGACTAGACATTCTGTTTATTCGTTTACAATGAACATGTCCTAGCCTATTATGCCACAACTCAAGAGTATAAGCAGAAGGAGAGATTTCATTAATTACATTAATTACATTGGACTGATTTACAAGCTGAATCTTGAACATTCCTTCGGTATAAAAAGCTTTCCCGAAATATGTTCCCTTGATAGACATCACCATCTGGCCAGCATTGATGTCCATTCTGAGGCCTGCATTACAGAGTAAGCCTCCCGAGATCAGGTTCTTGGCGATAGCAGGTACGTGCTTCACGCCTTGAAGCATCAGAGACTTTTCAGAAGTCAGCTTCAGAGTAACCGTCCCGATCCCTAGAACTTCAGCTTGTGCTTGGTTCGCCATCACAACCGCTTCAGAAGTGGGTGTGTAGGTGGTGAACCACTCCTTACTGGAGCAGACATGGCAGGTGGCTCCAGTATCTACCCACCAGTCTGAATCAGATCCTACAGCATCAACATGTCCAATCATAGCAATTACATCAGTAATCATTGAGACTTTGCTAGGCTCACCTTGCTCTGATTTCTTGGCCGGTGCTGTGCATTCACTTTTGAAATGGCCCAAGTGGCCACACTTGAAACAAGGCATCTTTGTCTTAGATTTCTTTGACTTGAAAGAAGTTCCCTTAACATTCAAGTTGTTAGGGTTCTTCTTCTTCTTCTGGAAATCTGCACGCTTTCTCTTTCCCTTTGGTTCCTTGGTCTGAACCAGATTGGCGTTAGCCAATTGCTTGGAAAGCGTGTCAACCTTATGTTGAGCCCTCATCTGGTCTTCAACATAAATTTCCTGCAGGAGATCTTCAAGGGTGATCTCCAGCTTCTTCCTATGCATGTTTGCATAGAACTTACTCCACCCAACGGAGAGCTTTGAGACAATCCCTCCAACAACAAACTTGTCGGGGAGGGGCATCGCCTCGTCTTCCAACTTCTGTCGCAGCTTCAGAAATTCTTTGACCTGCGGCAGCATGGACTTCTCGTCCTCAAAGAGCCATTTGTAATATTTTTCAACCACAAATATTTTGCTCCTGTTCTTGTCTTCTTCGTACAGTTTTTCTAGAGACTCCCATATGTCTCTAGCGATATCCTTCTTAGAATATGATTCTGCTAGGGAATCCTCCATAGCATTCAGGATAAGCAACCTGCAAATGCTATTCTCCCTTCTCCACTTGGCCTGAAGTTTAGTAACCGCGGTGATTGCGGCAGCAGACCCAGTATCTGGAACAGTAGGTTCCTCTTCAAGCAATACGTGATCCACGTCTCTGAGTTAAAGAGTGAGATAAACCTTCCTCTTCCAGACTTGATAATGCTCTCCATCAAACTTCTCTAACTTACAGAAGTCAGTGTTTAGGAGTGAAGCATTAATATTTTCCATCGCAGCAATAAAGCTTTGAGATTGTTATAGCCGGGAACGCCGGGGCACGCTTTTCGATGGAAAATACAGAAACTGAAACAGTTGTAAAGACAACGTTTCAAATGCAATTTCTTAAAGAAGGTTTTGCAACAGAGATCCAGAAGGAGTCTGCAAATTACGAGATCTAAAAAGATATCGTAATTCACGAATAATCTAAAGAGATTTTCGTGATCGTAGCAAACTGGCAGTAGTGCCTTCTAAAAAGAAGATACTGACAGAACTGCTAAAGGCGACAGAAGGGTGACAGGCGAGAGATGGAATTGCTGGGGTGAATAATCACCGTTGCTCAAAGCTTTATTCGTCCTCTGCGAACAGCTTCCAGGAACCAGCAAGGTTGACGAAAAACCTTGGAACACTCCTGCTCTTCTGACTCCTCGGAAGACGGCGAACTCCTCTGGCAATGGTACTCTTCTCTCTCTGTTCGAAATAACAGAACTCACGCGTACTAAAAAGTACTAGTGTTTGTGTTAAACAACACGCTCACTACTCTGTTGTGTTAAAGAACACTTAGAGTTTTCTCTCTGGAATTCTGATTACTTCTACCAACTGAGAGAGAGGAGAGAACCTGCATATATAGCCCACGGGACGGTTGCCAAGCAGTTGCCTGCACTTCAGGGTAGTGGCAGAACCACTCCTGAACATGCAGCAACTGCTGCAACCGTTCCCGCTCTAATATGCAGCCAGCTATACGCACATACGCACTCTACGCACACTGCGTACGCTGCGTACGCTGCGCACACTGCGCACTCTACGTACGCTGCGCATACTGCGCACTCTACGTACGCTGCGTACGCTGCGCACACTGCGCGCACTGGGCTGCGTACTGGGCTACGTAACTGGGCCAGCGTAACTGGGCTCGCGTAACGGGCCGCGCAACGTGGTCGCGCAACGTGGTCGCGCAACGAGCGCAACTCTAAGTGCAAAGTGCGCCAACAAAATGCCACATTACGCCTCGTGAGCCCTTGAGCCCGAGTCCGAGCCTGAGCCCGAGTCCGAGTCCGAGTCGCTAAGCCCCAACGGGGCTTAGCTCCTATGGAAATAAATTTCCCAAGAGCAAAAAGCTTACAGCTTATTAATTGTTGATTAAGCCTTTATACCATTAATAATTAATCCCACATGGCACACACCCATGTGCACTACATGTGCATCTCCATAAAGAGTAAAGACTCATATATATGGAGATAAACATTCCTTTCTAGCCGATGTGGGACTAAAAACCAAAACAAAGGCTAAAAAACCCAACAGAAAGTTCTCCACTCTCCCTATATATGGGTGCCCTTCTTTTAAGGCTTTACCAGGTTATTGCTTGTTTGACCAGCAATTTCAACTGTCTTTGCCTATGTTTAATTGATTCTTAATCTCAAATGCACCTTTTCCTTTCCCTTTCCCTTTTACTTTAACACATTTTTTTAAAAAAGTAATTCTTCTTCTGTAGTGTGTGATAAAGTCGGAGTCCCAAATTTTACACAATATATAGTGCTTCGAACTTTGCTTGATTATATATAATTAGTTAGTTATGGGTATGAAATTAATATATAATCTGAATAAGACAGCACCAAGAAGTTTTTTTTAGTTACCTACAATTTCTACATATAACGTGTTGAGCTTGACAGGGTTTTCTTACCTATTTATGTGACATTCCCAAGTTCCAACCCTAGTTAATTACACGCATGTGCTTGGTATGAATCAATGTATTTTCTAATTAAGGTTATTCATATTATGAAACTGAAATGTCATTTACAAACAAACCATGATGCTCTAATGACATTTACAAAAATACAGAAAATTAGCTAATGATGCCAGATATGGAACAATTAAGAACCGTTGACTAGCAATTGATTGATGACAAAATCTTTATATGAAATGCATGTCCACATTTTCGTCACTAGTCCGTCGTTAAAGCATTAGAGACAGCTAAGAGATCTACGCAGATGATGCCACCTTCTCCTGCTCCTGATGGTACCACTCATTATACTGTTGTTCCTCCGGTGAGTCAGGATGTTCCTCCTATGACGACTCATGCTCCTCCTCCAACTCCTCCAGTTACTCATGCTCCTTCTCCAGCTCCTCCGGTTACTCATGCTCCTTCTCCTCTTCCGATCACTGATGCTCTTGCTTCTGACATTTCGGATGCCATACAGCAAGTCTTGACTACGTTTATGATAATGTTCATGTACATCCAGCAACACCAATCGCCTTGCCGCCACCCCCCCCCCCCCCCCCCCCAACACACCCACCCACACCCCCCTACAAGTTGTATTTTTGTGATGGATTTTGAGAGATATATTGACACTTGCATTTATTTTAGTGTTGTATTATTATAGTACTGTATGGATATAAATATTAATATTGTTGTTTTGTGTGTGTGTATGTGTCTATATATATATATATGTGTGTGTGTGTGTGTGTGTGTGTGTGTGTGTGTGTGCGCGCGCGCGCGCGTGCACGTGCATGTGTGTGTGTGCATGTGCGCGCGTATGCAGAATAGATTTGTGTTGGATCTATGTTGGATCTGTATATGGATATGTTTGTGGATATGGATGTTTGGATAGTTTTTCATATATATTTTTGTGGTTACATGTTGTTTGGATAATTAAATATTTGAGTGATGCAGAAGAGATTTGCGTATGCAGAAGAGATTTCTGTTGGATCTATGTTGGATCTGTATATGGGTATGTTTGTGGATATGGATGTTTGGATGGTTTTTCATATATATTTTTGTGGTTACTGTAGGAACCCTAGAGGGGGGGGGGTGAATAGGGTCAAGCTAACTAATCAAGCACTTAGCACAAGCTAATTGGCAATTTAAAAATATAAGTGCAAGAGAAGAAGCAAACACAATACCGACACCCGATATATCCTGGTATCCTCCTAAGAGGCAGTCCAGTCCCGGAACTCTCTCCGGCTTTAATCCACTATTTGAGCAAATAGTTACACACGAGTTTGGATCCGAAGAACTCGCCAACTTCTTATACAAGAGCTTTAATCCGAAGGGCTCTCCGACTTCAACCGAGAGTTTGGATACAAAGACTCCCCAACTTCAACCGAGAGTTTGGATACGAAGACTCTCCAACTTCAACCTTTCACAATAGGTTTTGATCTCCTTATACAATAGGATGAAGATCTCACTTTTCAACTCAATAACTCTAACACAATTTATGAATGGCAAATGAAAGCTTTGTAGAGTTGTTTGTGGATAGGCTTTGGTGGTTTAGAAATTTTTAGGCTCAAAGCATCAACCTTGAATGAAGGGGTTCAAGGCTATTTATAACCAAAGCTTGAAAAGAAGCCAAAGGCAACTTTTCAGTCACGAACCGGCATACCGCCGGTATGATCCGGCATACCGGCGGTATACCGGTCTGGGATTGCAACGGCTAGAAATATAGCCGTTGGGATCATTAATGGCTTGAAATCCGACCGTTGGAATTTCAACGTTTCAGAAGCGGTATACCGTCGGTATGGACCGGTATGCCGGCGGTATGCCGGTTTTGTAAACAGAAACTTTCTGTGAACAAAAATCGGTATACCGTCGGTATACGCCGGTATACCGTCGGTATGCCGTTTTCCACCAAAAATGATCCTGGGCTTATTTCTGCCCTAGCTTTCGATTTTGCCATCCGTTTCTTGTGTTTACAATTATTCCTAAGACTCATTACAGACTCCAGATATACTTAGGCAGGTGCAGGCTTCTTCAGAGTCTTGAAATGATGATGGCATGACTTGGCTTCTTCCTTTGATAGGTGCTGGCTTTTTTCCTTGGCGGCAGCTGTCCAAAGATATCCAGTTTGCGAAAACTGAATACCTTTCGGGGGCTTCGCCCCCGAACCTCCAACGAGGGGCACTGCCCCCTCGACCCCCGTCCGCTGACCGGGCAGCGGAACCCCCGAGTGCGTGGCTTCGGAGATGTCATCGGGTGGTTCAAAAAAATCTTGTAGGATCCATCGTCTTTGGCCCACCATGATTTCTTCATTACATATGTCCACATTGATCTTGCTTATTGCTTTTCTGCATGTACATGTTAGACGAACAAAACAATACACATAGTAGCAAGTGTGATAAGTTTAATGCACATTAGGACAATGCTGAGTTTAAGTATAAGTGCTAAGGTGATAGCATAAATGTTAGTGATAACATAATGATTAAACTTAATTGAATGACCACAATCAAAAACATAGTTTTGATTTTGGCAACCCGATTAAATTTAAGATAGAAAGCTCATATCACTAATATGTAAACCAATATGCATATATCACCAAAGGTATAAGTATAAGTAGAAATGCTATAGCGATAGTATGAAGATGAGTGAAAATGAAATGCTAAACTTAACATATTAACCATATTCAAAAACATGATACAATCATTGGGCCAACAGTTACATGTTGTTTGGATAATTAAATATTTGAGTGATGCAGAAGAGTTTTGCGTATGCAGAATAGATTTGTGTTGGATCTATGTTGGATCTGTATATGGATATGTTTGTGGATATGGATGTTTGGATAGTTTTTCATATATATATTTTTGGTTACAGGTTGTTTGGATAATTAAATATAGTTTTTCATATATAGTTTTTTGGTTCTCAGCGACGGATGCAAGACTAACCAGCGACAAAATACTAAAAACAATTGTTAACCACGGATCATCGATTACCTAGCGACGATTAGCGATGGATCAATGACTAACTTTGTTGATATTATAATACAATTATTGTCTGATACACAAAGAGTATATAATACTCAATTGATATTTATGTCACTAAGGTAGCGACAGATATATATGTCATTATTTTGTCGCTATTTCCGCTGTTGGTTAGTCGAAATATCGGTGTATCAACGACGAAAATTAAACAACAACATATAGACTAGCGATGAAAATATTTGATCGTTATTCCGTTGCTATTATTGTTTAGCGATGGAATATGTCATATTAGCGACGAAAATGTTTGTTGCTATTAGTGTGCGTGTGTGTACGTGTCTATTTGTACTAATTTTCAAAAAGGTGGATGTTTGGACTTATAATCCAAACACCCTACAATGCAGTACATCACCAACGCATTACTAGCGTCACTCTTAACCACTCCTTACAACTTTCCAATAAGTCGACTATGTTGCCCTTTAGTACTCCGAGCACCAACTCGGGTACCACTTTAGTGAATCTTCAACTTCTGACGCGTACCTGACGCGTACGGAATCTCGAGAACTCCTCATGTGTTTGTTGCATAAGACAAAGTCATTACTCGTTCTCCATTGTCAGTTCGCCTGCTTTCTTAGTTATTTCATGTTCGTCTCCAAATTCGCCAATCTCACTCTCTGCTCAACTCCAGTTGGAGGCTGGTTGACCATCAACCCTTGAAGTAAGCTCATTCATAGTTCCCTCGACACTTGCTGCCCTCCCTGGCTAGAATATCTATATATATATATATATATATATATATATATATATATATATATATATATCCTCAGCAGTTTGGCATATATGGAAGAAGCGAAACCACAGGGTATTTGATAGCATAAGAACAGTGATCATAGGCATTATTCACAACATTGAGTATGATGTATCAATATATTCACAACAATTAATATGTTGTGATTGACATAAGTGGGTATCTGATGGTTATATCTTAACATTTTTAATTATCAATATATTTATCTGGTTCATATATATATATATATATATATATATATATATATATATATATGGGAAATTTATGAAATGCCCAAAAAACGAAAAAGTTTTATGAAAAACCTACCGCACAATAACATTTCATCGCGTGCCCAGAATTAGCAAAAAATATATAAAGAGGGTTCCGAATGACCTTTTTGCCCTTCCTTCTAATTTATTGAAAACACCCACGAAACTACTCTTAAAAAAATGTTTCGATACTTCATCTTCTTCCATACGCTGCTCACTTTCGAATCTAGGTTTTCTCCTCAAAAATCTTCAAAAACTCGTCGAAAATTTTTGGAAAGACCGAGACAAACGACAAAAGTGCTAAAACGGAGGTCCAAACATCATTTTTTTGCGATTCTAAAATTTTGGAAGGTCGTCTAACGGAGAAGCGGTTAATCTCAGGCTCCTCGAAGATACGCTTATTTTAGGACAAACCGGGCCTCGTTTCGACCTCCCAGTCAAAAGTTTTGGCCCTTCAAAGTTTCAACTGACCATAAAATGCAGGAGAATGGTCATTCTCCGTGTTAGAACACGAAAAATGTTAATTTTGCATGAGGGTGGCCATTCTCCGTGTTAGTAACACGGAGAATGTCATTCTCCGTCTTAATTTACACGGAGAATAGTCATTCTCTGTGTTAGTAACACGGAGAATGACATTCTCCGTCTTAATTTACACGAAGAATGGCCATTCTCCGTGCTAAATTACACGGAGAATGGTCATTCTCCGTCTTAATTTATCCGTGTAATTTAGCACGGAGAATGGTCATTACAATGTTAAAACGCAGGAGAATGGCCATTATCCGTGTTTGAAACACGGAGAATGCCATTCTCCGTGTTAAATAAAACGGAGAATGGCATTCTCCATGTTAAATAAAACGGAGAATGTTTAGCACGGAGAATGGTCATTACAGTATTAAAACGCAGGAGAATGGTCATTCTGCCATTCTCCGTGTTAAATAAAACAGAGAATGGCATTCTCCGTGTTAATTACACGGAGAATGGTCATTCCAGTGTTAAAACGTAGGAGAATGGCCATTCGCCGTGCTAAATAACACGGAGGATGACATTCTCCGTGTTAAATGACACGGAGAATGGTCATTCAAATGTTAAAACACAGGAGAATGGTCATTCTCCGTGTTAGAAACACGGAGAATGCCATTCTCCATGTTAGTAACACGAAAAATGCAGGAGAATGACTATTCTTCGTGTGATATCGACGGAGAACAGTTGACAGAAACCTAATTTTTTATTTTTTTGTTTTGTGGAAAGAAATTTGACATGAATAAAGATTCAAGAGTTTTCGTTCTTCTTTCAAAACGATGCTAACTCTTATGGAAAAGAAGAAGAAGATCTTCTCTCCATAATTGACCTAATTGTCGAAGAAGAAAAAGAAGAAGAAGAAGAAGAAGAAGAAGAAGAGCGATGATCGGAGTTCGACTGAAAAAAAAGCATGGTGAACTACGAACGATCTTTGCGATCTCTGCTGAAGATGAGAGCAATGGAATTCAGATCTCTCGTGAAGAAGAAGAAGAAGAAGAAGAAGAAGAAAAAGAAGAAGAAGAAGAAGAAGAAGAAGACGATAATCGCAATCCAGATCTGAGTTTGTGCGGAGGGGTAGTTATGGTATTAATTTTGTAAATACAGAGAATCTAAAGAGAATCTTGGAATACTTAACGTGAAAATATATAATTCTGGACATTTCATAAAATCCATCATGCGGGTGGATTTTTCATAAAAACCAACCCCGAAATTGGGTTTCTCAGCAATTTCCAGATATATATATATATATATATATATATGGGAAGGAATCAGGTGACACATAAAATTTGACATCTAAAAAAATACCCAATCTCAGCCGTACATCTATAGAAATTAATGGTTCAGATTTGTCTAATGTGGCCACTATGGCCACTAATTATATTATGGATGTAGTTTTCTTTTCCAACAATCACAACATATTAATTGCACATCCCACTAATTAATACAACCCACTATTTAATAGAGACCCATATTCTATATAGATCTGAACCATTAATTTTTTGTTAATGTAGGAATGAGATTGTATTTTTTTTTAGATGTCAAAGTATATGTGTCACCCAATCCCCTTCCATAATATATATATATGCTAATAGCAGGCTTTTTTATATTTTTTACCCACCTATCAAAGGCATTGCGAAATCATGCAATTATCCAAAAGTTGTTGGCCAACAGTGGAAAATATATTTAGCCAGGGCACTGTTTACAACTTTGTTCTTCAATTCTATGATGCACATTATAGTTGCATTAGATGGTACATCTCCTAATCCACATCCAATTCCTATATTATCAAAAATGCTATTTGGCTCCCAAAATATTTTGGTAATGCAATTTTTTATTATGTGACATATGACATAGTTACTGACATGACAAATTTAACATTAAAATTAATATTAAAATTAAAATTAAATTAACTTTAAATTAACATGATAATTAACATCAAGACTAATCTTAACATTAAAATTAACCTTAACATTAAAATTAAAATTAAAATTTTTTGGATAATTAATTTTTGGGTTAAAATTTGTTATGTCAGTTGTTATATTAGCTGCCATATCACATGCCACATAATAAAAATAGCATCACCCAAATATTTTGGGAGCCACGTAGCATAATCGATTTTCTTCACTAGATGTTAGTTTTCTTCACTACAATACTTTTGTGTAGCCTTGACTTGAGTAGACCATAAGTAGCAGGTGTGACATAATACTAATCCTACAAATTATATGTAACAACAAGAAGAAAGAGTCGTGGCATTGTCCCTACCGAGTACCAACCTCTTCTTCTCTTCTCTTCTCCACTAAGCATTCATTTTTCTTTTTCTTTTTCTTTTTTTCCTTCTTTTGCTTTGAGCAATGCTCTCGTTGCCCACTTTCATCTATAAATATCCCTCCTCCACTCCATCTCCAAGTTCGTCTCATCCTCTTCTCTTCTCTCCTCTTCTCTAATTCATGGTTAATTTATTGAACTATAACACCCATATATATTCTAAATAATTACGTACATAGTCGAGATGGAGTTGCATTCTAGTCCTAGTGCTTGCAAGAAGCTATGGAACATCCTGAGGGTGGCCTTCTTCACGATGAGGAAGGGCCCCATGTCGAAGCGGAAGCTGATCATGGACATGAACCTGATGATGCAGAGGGGGAAGGTGATGGGGAAGAGCCTCGGCAAGAGCCTCGCGTTCCACCACCCGCGCTCGTCCGGCGCCGCTGCTTCCACGCCGAGCTTCGGCCTGCACGAGTACGAGTTCTCCTGCGCCAACAGCCCCAACAACCCCGCCTCCTTCCGCGCGAACTATTCCAAGCGGAAGCACAGTTACTTCCCCTGCATGGGGGCCAGCGCGGTCGACGAGCGGCCCGACAAGGCGCCGGCAGGCCCCTTGGGCGTCGTGCTCGTCCCGAGGATCAAGTACAAGCCGGTCCAAAGCAGCAGTTGCGCTGCTGCTGCTGCTGCAGCATTGCCGGCGGCTACTGTAGGCGATCTCGCCCACGGGGATCAGAAGTGCACCCCGATCATCCCCTCGCCGTTGTTCGCGGAGGACGGGGACGACGACGGAGTCGGTGGCGAGGTGGACAACCGCGCCGAGGAGTTCATCAAGAGGTTCTACCAGGAGCTGCATGCTCAGGGACAGATTGCACTGAAGGAGCAATATCAAGATCAAGAAATGCTTGCCAGAGGCACCTAATTTGTCACATAAGAGTGATATATTATTTACAATATGACACATTCATGCACGCATGCATGTTTGCTTGCATGCCCTGCCTAGATATTTCTGGATTAAGGTCATGATCGATAATTGGCATTTTGGGGGGATAGCTAGCCATGTTAGCTGTTGCTTGCTTGTTGCTGAATAAATGTAAATGTTTTGTGGTCGACATCAACATCATTAATTATCTACTTTTTGTTCCTCTCACTTTCTTTAATTATTGTTCTTGACCTAATAATATTACTGTGCTGTGAAGCGAGTCAGATTTCTCAATGTGATGGAATTAGTATTTGTCACATTGAGCTCACTTTTGCCTTTCCTAATGGATTTATGGCTTCAATTGCTAGTCTTAGACCCCACTAAGAATATATTCTCCCGCACAAATGCCTTCTGAAACATGATTAATTTTTGGTGGATTTATAGGAAATTAGTTAAGCCTGTGTTGGTATTTTTGCCTTTAGACTAGAAAAGATAGTCCCACATCGACTACACCAAATGATAAGTATCTCAATACAATGCATTGCTTGTGTTGAGGTGTGCACATGAGGTATAATGGACACAAGTGTGTGCCATGTGGGAGTATTTTGTCGTCGGAGACATTGTCGCCAAGCTCCCACCTAGGTGGAGCAATTTCATTGCGGACTTGCACCGCAAGAAGATGGAGGTGGATCTTGAACACCTCTTGCACTAGATTCATGTTGAAGACGAGCTAAGGACTCTCACCAGCTGTAGGTGAAGTCAGCTCAATTCAAGCCAAAGACCTAAGGGCGATGGTGCTTGCTTCAACTGTGGCAAAAATGGTCACTTCAAGAAGGATTGCAGGGCCAAGCCCAAACCAAAATAGCAGGTATGGCTAAACTTGGTTATTTTGATTACTTAACGTGGTTGCTATTGTTGCACAGGTTGAATTATCTAGCGTGGTAGCTGACTAGTGGTCTGGTAGCTGACTAGTGGTCTGACACTAGTACATCTGACCACGTGTGCTCTCGAAGGAGCTGTTTACCAAGGACGAGCCGTGTTATGATGAAGGTCTCGATGGCGAACATGTACCTAGCAGAATATCTGAAGATCGAAACAGTAGTTATGAACCACCGACAAGAACACTGGAATGCGTGTTACACGTACCAGAGATTTCCGAAGATCTGATCTCAGGAAGTATGTTATTTGATACAGACTTGAAACATGGACATTCATACTAGCCAGATGGTAATTTCTTGGCGAGGAATATGCTTCGAAAAGATGTTCGCTGCTGAAGGGATGTTCGAACTTCTGCTGATGGCGATGAAGTTACTTCATTGAATGGACTGAGAGTTGTTCTATGATAGAAGAAGACTCAAGCTGTCTTACCGGGACCATATCTTCAGAATGTGGGGGTAAGGAGGTGGAGACATTTAAGGTCTGTGCAGATACAAGACTGTCGGGAAGCTGCTCAGACAATTGAATTAAAGTACTGATCATCTGGAGTTAGTACACTCAGATATTTGTGACTTTTATCAATTCTCCACATACATTACAAAAATACTGTCAATTACCGACGGACGTCAGCGACGGCAGTAAATCCGTCGCTAATTAGCGACGTACTTGTGACTGACTTGTGACGGATAATTTACGTAAAAAATAATTCAATTGGACGTAACTGAATCCGTTGCTAGTCCGTCGCTAGTGTCACGTCCCGATCCCAAATTGTTGGGTCGAATCAGATCATGCCCAGCCTGCACCGTTGTGAGACGACGACAGTAAGCTGTTTCTATATGCAGGTAATCTCAACAACTTTTATATATTTTGTCACAACATTAAATTTACGAACATTAAAAACTTTAATTATTCAACACAGAGAAATACATCTGAAAATAAAAAATCTGAAATGGAAAGTCTTCATTTCCAAACATAAAAAACTAAAAATGAAGATAACAACTATCTAGACGACCGGCTCATCGGCTTCAGGATCTGTGTCCTCTAAGTGGGACTCTGGGAGCATCGCAGGATACAGCACATGATCATAATAGCTATTGAACAATAGCTCAGCATCATCAATGTTACCTGGGGGAGGATCCAGTCAGAAAATGAGCAAAGTACGAGTATATATCTAACATTTCAAATAATAACGAAAATATGCAATTTTAAACAGTTTGAAATACTTGAATAATATTTTTCGGCAATTTTCAGCAATTCAATATTTGAAACAATGTGATTTGAATAGGTAACGTATATGACCAGCTTGGGTTGTACAATAGCATCCTAGCGATGCGATACGGCTTATCTCTGTGTGTAAGAGGGGTTAGCTCGCCCAATAATGCAATATGAGGGTATTGGTCATAAACGCTACGCTACTCCCCCAATGTCCCCACAATCAATAGTTGAACCCTAGGAGATAGTTCCGTGTAGCAATGTGGTTTAAGCATGCAAGATAACAATTACTAATTAAAATGCTAGAAAACATAACCGTACTTGCCTTTGTTTGATTGACTGGATTGGGATGTTGATACCGGGAAAGAAGATCAAATATGTCCTCGAAACCCTACAGTTTGAGAACTCTGACTTAGAACTGAAAATAAAACCATCTCTAGGTGTGCTAGTTACAATCTTTAAAAGCAGGTCCTAGTCCAGTTTTAAGTTGTTTAAAAATATACTACCGAAACACATTTATCGTTGCGAACTACAATCATTAATTAACGAAGTAAAGTCAATTTAATATTTATTGGAAAAAATAGCATTTACAAGTTAATTGGCAAAACTTTATAGTTTGGTAACATATATATATATATATATATATATATATATATATAACTAGTTTTTTTTAAATGAGAAAATATGAATTTAATTTAGTTAACAAAACTTATAATTTTACCCTTTTATTTAATGCGAGTAAAACTCTTATTAATTTTCATATAAAATAATATTCCATTAATTATGCATCTAACTACGAAATCAGCAAAACCAGAAAAGAAATAAAAAATTTACACTACATAAATACATGGTCACAGAGAATAAAATAAAAGCTGGGCTTATGCCCTTACAATTTATCACATAAACTAAATTAAATAAGACTGAGGCGATCTTTGAGTGCCGTGAAACGGTCCAATCAAAAAGGCCGAAGCCCTGCACCCAAAATACTATAGGCCAGTAACAAGTTCTAAATAAAATTTAATTATAAAAGTATAGGTAAGGGTAAGTCTCGGACTTGGTCATACAAATCTCATGTTGCATTTTAGCTTATGCCTCAACGTCCGAAAATGTCGATTTCGTTTGTATTTCGCTAGGGCCCATGGACCGATACGGTCATCGCCCGAAAGTGGTATCCGAAAGCCAACCAACACAAAAACCGTCAAATTTCAGGAACTGAACTCGAGAAATAAACCAAAAAGGTTTTCAAAATATTTTAGAAAAATCGGGCAGCATCTCCTTTGTAACTAGGATGATCTAGCCACATTGGCGAGTCCCACACAAAATCCAGTATAACTCCAATCTTCCAAATTCCATCCACCAAAACACATAACCATTTTCCAATCATTTCCATAAGCCAAACCAAAGGAAAAACTAAAAAACTCATGAAAATATAGCCACAGGTGTATAAGAAAATATCCACAAAACCCAAACTAGAATTAACTAGGCCACAGAATGATTCCTAAAGGAGTTCGGAAAGTCCGAACCAAAACTACAAAAAATCGAGCCGATTCCCATAGCGGGAACGGACACCATGTCATCATCGACTCTACGGGAGGGACGAACTACTGTAATTAATCAGAAATTACCCAATATCCGTTGGTCGGGGAGCCGCGGGATAACTCGGGAATACCGAAACAACATTCGGACAACGGATCGGTGGTCTAAAACAACGATGGACAGCGACAGCGCTGTCACGGGGTCACGGAGCACGAGATCCGGGAAGCGGAGATGGGAGGCGGCCATGAGGGGTCGCCGGCTCGGGCGTGCAGGGGTCGCCGGGCTCGGGCGGAGGGGCGCTGGCCTCGGGCGGAGGGGGCGCTGGCCTGGGCGGCTCGGGTCGGGGCTGACGGCGTCGGAGGTCGCCGAGGGGGCACGGTCGGGGTCGCCGAGAGGGGCGGGTCAGGGGAGCTCGGGTTAGGGCTAGGACTTTTAGAAAATTGGGAAAAGTGAGAATGAGGATGGAGAAGGAGATGGGAGTTTATATAGGGAGTGAAGCTAGGGGTTACGGGAAGAGGAAAATGTGAGGTCGACGGCGGTTACGGGAAGGGAAAGGGGGTTATGGCGGTTTCGGAAGGGGAAGGGAAGGAGTTCGGGTGTGAACGGAAGGGAAGGTTCTGAGAATTAAAAGGAATTCTTTCCTTTTAATAAGGAAATTAATATATATAAATAATAAACTAAAGACTTAAAGATTTGTTTCGAAAAACCGAGATTGGGTTATGTTTCGAAAATGGATCGAGACGGGTTCGGGACGGGTCAGGCCAAACAATAAAAATTCAATGAATAATTTTTTTTTATAAAAATATGATTTCCCCAAATAATAATAATAATAATAAACTGACCAAAACTAATTAGCAAACAAAATCCAACAATTTAAAATAATAAATTCAAAATTTACGGGTTTTACAACCTTCCCTCCTTAGAAAATTTTGTCCTCGAAATTAAAGGCAGGGTTAGGAGTTACCTCAAGCTTCAAACAGATACGGATACTGCTTCCGCATCTCATCTTCTCGCTCCCAGGTAGACTCACCTGGGAAGTTGTGCCGCCACATCACTCTGACTATCGGCGTCACCGAATTCCTGGTTATCTTCTCTCATCTGTCGAATATTTCTACTGGTTTCTCTGGCACTGTGAGGCTGGGTCCAATTTCCAGCTGTGAATGGTCCAAGATGTGGCTCGGGTCCGGAATGTAGCGCCTGAGCTGTGAAACGTGGAAGACGTTATGTACACCTTCAAGATTAGCTGGTAGAGCTAATCAGAAAGCTACTTCTCCAACTCGGCTCAAAACTTCGAATGGGCCGATGTATCTGGGACTAAGCTTTCCTGCCCTGCCGAATCGGATGGTTCTTCTGGTAGGTGAGATCTTGACTAAGATACTATCTTCTGCTTCAAACTCCAAAGGTCGTCGGCTGTTATCGGGCCAATGATTCTGTCTGTCCTGAACAATCTTGAGCTTGTCTCTGATCATATTTACCTTCTCTGCTGCATCGGTCACCATTTTCGGTCCAAGTAATACTCTTTCTCCTACGTCATCCCAAACAAGTGGAGTGCGGCAACGACGTCCATAGAGTGCCTCGAACGGAGTCATACCGATACTAGCTTGGTAGCTGTTATTGTAGGAGAACTCTAACAAGTGCAAATGGTCTTTCCAAGACCCTCCAAATTCCAAGACGCAAGATCTCAGTATGTCCTCTAACGTCTGGATTGTTCTCTCCGATTGTCCGTCAGTCTGGGGATGGTAGGCGGTGCTGAACTTCAATTGTGTTCCCAAACTGTTGTGCAAGCTCTTCCAGAAGTGAGAGGCGAATCTGGTATTCTTGTCAGATACGATACTTACCGGAACTCCATGAATCCGGTAGATATGTTGCATGTACAATGCCGCCAACTTCTCGGTGGATAGACCAACCTTGAAGGAAATAAAGTGAGCTGATTTCGTCAGTCGGTCCACAATAACCCAAATGGCGTCCTTCTCTCCTTGGGATCGAGGCAGTCCTGACACAAAATCTATCGTTATGTGTTCCCATTTCCACTCCGGAATGTCTAGCGGTTGCAATAGTCCTGCGGGTCTCTGTCTGCTAACTTTTACTTGTTGACAAATTAAGCATTTAGCCACATACCTGGATACGTCCTTCTTAATTCCGTTCCACCATACTACAATACGCATATCCCGATACATTTTGTTAGCTCCTGGATGTATGGAATACTGCGACTGATGTGCTTCTTGCATCAACTCGTTCCTCAGTTCGCCAGTTGGTACGCAAAGCCTCGTACCATGCCTCAGTGCTCCATCGCTGGCGATTGAGAATCCTTCAAGTGTTCCTGCCAGCACTTGATCTCTGAGTTTACAAAGTGTCTCGTCTTGGAATTGTGTCTCCTTGACTTTGTCCATCAGACTTGAACGCACTTGCAACTGCGTCATTGATGAATCAGCTCCAGGTACAATGGCATCTCTTTCTAGTTTCTTCATTTCCTCTTGGGGCAGTACAATCTCCAGTCCAAGCTTTTCTATGTCTTCCAGCAAGTGCCGTTCCTTGGTCAAAAATATTGCCATCGGGTATCGACTAAGTGCATCTGCAACCACATTAGCCTTACCCGGATGATACTGCAGGTTGATGTCAAAATCTTTTATCAGCTCCAGCCATCGTCTCTGTCGCATGTTCAGCTCCTTCTGAGTGAAAACATATTTAAGACTTTTGTGGTCTATAAATATTTCCACTCTATCTCCATAGAGGTAGTGCTTCCACAACTTCAAAGCAAAAATAACTGCTGCAAGCTCCAAATTATGCGTGGGATAGTTCTTCTCATGAGTCCGTAATTTTCTAGATGCGTAAGCAATTACTTTCCCATTTTGTTGAAGAACACAGCCCAATCCTTTACCGGAAGCATCATTATAAATTGAGAAATCGTCGGTACCTGAGGGTAGCGCAAGTATCGGTGCCGTTGTAAGTCTCTTCTTCAGTTCCTCAAATGCTGACTGGCAATCTTCGGACCAAACAAATTCTTCATTCTTCCTGGTGAGCTTCGTCATCGGCTCAGCAATCCTGGCAAAATCCTTCACAAATTTTTGGTAGTAGCCAGCTAAGCCCAAGAAGCTTCCGATTTCTGCAACTGAACTTGGTGTAGTCCATGTCTTAATCGCAGCTATCTTCTTTGGGTCCACCGAAATTCCTTCTCCTGTGACAACATGGCCTAGAAAATCTACCTTGTCTAAGAAAAATTTGCATTTAGATAGCTTACCATAGAGCTTCTCCCTCCTTAAAGTTCCCAGAACTTTCCTCAGATGCTCTTCATGCTCTTCTTCGGTCTTCGAGTAGATCAAAATATCATCGATGAAGACAACAACAAACTGATCTAGGTATTCATGGAAGACCTTGTTCATGAGATTCATTAATACCGCAGGGGCATTAGTCAATCTAAATGGCATGACCAAAAATTTATATTTTCCATATTTAGTGTTGAACGCCATCTTTAGAATATCTGTAGGACCGTTGAGCACCTCTAGGGGGTGAATAGAGTGTGTGTGTGTGTGCAGTGAAAAATAATCACCAATTTAAAAATTAAAGTTATAACTATGGCAGTAAATAAGAGACAGTAATAAATGTAGCAAGAGGTAGAGAGATAAACTCAGTGACACAGCGATATATACTGGTATCCCTCTGAGAGGACTAATCTAGTCTCGAGTACTCTTGCTCTATGTTAATCCACTATGGCACAAGATAAATGAGAGCTTGCAGTCTCTTATAACATCGTGCTTGGTGACAAGTGCACAACCAACTTCACAACACCGTGCTTGATGACGAGCGCACGACCGGCTCCACAACAAAGATAGTTGTTGTACTTGGAACGACCTCTTTACAACTCTTGGACACCAAAAGACTCTAAATCAACGTAGATATTACTGGCTTTTGGCTAAGAGAAGTATAGCTGTAATCTAAAATCTTTAGAACGTTTGAAAACACTTGTTGAGTAGAGAAGAGAAGATGAAGAATGAATAAATGATTTGAAATGAAAAACTCTCTTCTATTTATAGGTGTTTTCTGGGACCGAACTCGGGCAGAGTTCTGGCAGAGTTCTGATGCAAATATTTCGTATATAGACGTTGCATGCAGATTTGGAGGCAACTGACAATTGAATTCAAACTGACCGAACTCGGTTTTGAGTTCTGTCATGGGAAATTTCAAAATATTTGTCGAAAACTATTTGAAAAATAATTTCGGAATATTTTGTAAAGATGAAATGAAAATAGGTAGGCTTTGTAGAAATTTGGACAGGGATAAACCTAAGCCAGTATTACCTAGTCGATTTTACAATTTTTAAGTCCTAGACTCAATAAAGATAAATACAGAATAAATTATAAAATGACTAAAACTAAATCCCATTGAAATTCATCTTCAGATTGATGATATCTATGCTTGAAGGTGCAGTACAATGCCCGTTGATATTGATTTCATATACCCTGAAATTATTAGCAGCAGTTTGTATATTTTGTGTATTGACTTAAGTGCATATCGATTACCAAAATCGGGTGTAACCATGGAATGAGCCAACAATCTCCCCTATTTTGATAATTGACAAACTTGAGTCTATACCAAAATATATCTTAAAAAATAGAACAAACAAAATACTTGAGATGGTTTTGTTTTGGATGGAATGATTTGAAAGTATGCTTGTGGTATTTGGTATT
Organism: Iris pallida; assembly: GCA_029216955.1. NCBI lineage: Eukaryota > Viridiplantae > Streptophyta > Magnoliopsida > Asparagales > Iridaceae > Iris > Iris pallida. The sequence continues at coordinate 621,219 of JANAVB010006798.1, forward strand.
GTGCTATTTGGTATGGCTCTTTCTTCCCCTTTCTCAATATAAAAATGACTTTGGCTCCCCCGTAATATGTGAAGCCAACAATTTAAACCAAAAACAGAGAAAGTGAAGCAGAAGATATCCATAAACACAGCATAAATAGACAACTAGTATGAAAAAAAGTGCTGAAATAAAGTACTGAAATATCTCACTAAAAGTGAAAAGATACAATCATGAAGTGCTAAATATGTCTAACTAAGAAGTTTAGACAAATAAAAAAAACTACATCATAGCAAAAGATCATCTACTAACATCACATCTACTATCCATCAGCTGAGTCAGCATCACATAGTGGGGTCATCACCGCTAGGAGCATCAGGAGGAAAATAAGCTGCAGTAGGATCGAAGTAAGGAAAAGATGCCTCATCTTCGAACCTAGGACCTGTGAAGCCTGGGTGAGGAATAATAGTGACTGGATGAACTGGATCATGAGAGAGACTCCAGTGAAGATCCGTAATCTCGTTCCGCAATCCCTGAGCCTGATAGATGTGGCGAAACTCCGAGTCAAGATAGCTTTGATGACGTTGCGCAGAAAGAGCAACAAAGTCATCAAACCTCTGATAGAATCCTGGATCGAATCCTGGAGCAGGGGCTAGAGCAGGAACAACATCAGGAGCCTCAGCACCGACATCTGGAGCAGGCTGAGCTCCAGGAGGCAGAGGTGGAGCAGGATATCTACGAGATCTGGTGAGCTCGATGGGGGTGGAGGAGTAGCACAGGTTTGAAGATCCATATCAAACCTGCGAAAGATAGAGGCCAGGTGCATAGGATACCCCAGGTTGCGTCCTGTATTTTTGCAGTTCAGTATCCAGGCCATCATAGTCTTGGGGATGGAGAAAGGAATACCAAAATGAATATGGTACATAACAGAGAGCTCTAAGAAAGTAATCTCGTCAGTAGATCCTTTCTTAAGAAGGAGTACAGAGAAAATAAAACGATGGAGTTCATAAAATTTTTGGTTTAGATGTTTTGAAAATACTCTTCGAGAAATGGGGTTTGGATGACAAATCAATTCCTTGAAGGAGGAAGGGTGACATCCTCTGGAAATTGGACATGATGAATATCCACCAGAGCTTCACCAACATCAGGAACATGAAAGTATTCACTGATATCAGTGGCACTAAACTCCAATTCTTGCCCAGCAACACAAGAATAGAAGTTGCCGTTTGGTTTTACTTGCAGGTTGCAGTAAAACATACGGACTGCATTGTCAAAGATATTTTCAGCTACTTCGAAAAAATCTCGGTAGCCTAGATTATCAAAGGTAGGTGCATACTCAAAAAAATTGTAAAGTTTACAAAAGCTCCATAACAAATTTTTCGACCGGAGAAAGAATCAAACCATAGGTCAGAGAATTCTTTATCAGGAAATAAAGTGGAATCAAAATCCTCTGATCCTACTGGTCTGGCTGGACTAAACAGACTAGCTGGAGTATAGTCAGATGAGGAGGATCCAACTTGGGAAGGATCAATTGATCCCCTCTGACGTTTAGGAGACATGGAAGAAAAAGAAGAAAAGAAGTGAAGTACCTCGAAAAGGGCGGAAGAAAACGAAGTCGAGTTGCCCCCTATATCTCCTAGAACTGTCACGACCCGTACCCTAGAGTAAGGGCACGAGACATGGGTACGTCCAGCCTACGCCGCAGTATCGGCAGTAGAACGCTATCCTAGGTCAATCATCTAACAATATAAAGGTACCTGTACAGTTTATACACTCCGAATGGAGGTGACATAACAATATACAGTCTCAATCACATCTAAGGCAGAGTAAAGATAGAGAAGATAGATAATACTGAAATGAAAGATCCACAGAATAAAATCAGAGAAGTCTAAGTGTCTAAAAGATATAACAATCCACAAAATCCCAAATATCATAATACAGTCATCCAGAATGAAATATAAGGAAAACACCCTAGTCTAGTGGAATGTCGTCCACAGCTAAAGGATCCTGCTGCTGGTCCAAGTCTGTACTGTCATCTAGGGTAGCCTCATAATAAGTGGGACAATACGCCTCATCCTCATCCTCTGTAATATTTCAACAGGTCCAGTCAGGACAGGAGCGAGCATAATACATCTCAATAAGTCATAGCAGGAAAGAAAATATAATCATGCTAGAGAATAAAATACAGGAAACTGAAGAATAACATAATGTACGAGAGAGACAGTAACTATTTACCCACAATATATATATGTAAATACACATACATACATACATACATATATATATATATATATATATATATATATATATATATATATATATATATATATATATATATATATATATATATATATTTATGCATATATATACATAAATGTGTGTGTGGATTATATATGTGTAGACATGTGTGTGTGTGAGATATTCTCATATGTGTGTGTCATGATACACATGTGTGTGTATGAGTGATTTGTATATAGGAGTGAAGTGTCATGTGTGTGTCAATGAGAGGAATGTGAGTGTTAGATGATTTGGGTGTGAAGAGAAATTCATATGTGAGTTTGTGTGTGAGACATCATAGAACTGTGATAGTGAAACTAGAATTGGGTGTGTGTCTGTGTGTGATAGCAAGTGAGGAAAAACAGTAAGTAAATATCTATGATATATAAAAGAGAGACAGTGCTAGTGATTCAGAGTACAAGATGAACATGTGAATGGCTTAGGACTGATTCATGACTATACTAAGAGTGATTCATGACTGTACTACTTTGGATATTATTCACATGACCATTCATACTCCCCCGTACCCCAATCAATACACAAGGATCCAGGCAAGTTACGTTAAGATTCGTGACTAAACTAATTGACCCGTATAGGGTAATTCATGAATTAATTCGTGAAGGCTCGGTGATCATGAGAGTACATGAGTCACTAGCTGATTCCCAAAGATTCATGATAATAGAAGCAAGAGATATATGATTAAGTGAAACACACGAGACAAGAGTATCTGATGCTCCCGAGAGGGATAATATCTCATGAAGGGATCCATATAGTACTAATCCGTGTTACCAACGTGTCAGCATCAAGTAGAATAATCTAAAGCAGGAAAAATAATCCTAAACAAGATATAAAATGATCAGAGAATGTACTCGCCTGGTATCCTGAATGTCCGAAGAGAATATACTGTCCAAGGAGTGGTGTCTGTCTCCTATAGAACAGTACAAGTCACTACAGGTCTAAAATAAGGAAATAGACTGCTACAATGCATCTACATGAAGTTTAGGGTCAATCTAGGCTAAAGTCAACCTTTGGTCAACTCTAGTCAACCCTAACAGTCAAACTAAGTCAATTCTAGTCTAATTAAGTCAAACTAGGTCAAACGAGGTTAAACTTGGTCAAACTAGTCTAGGTTGGTCAAACCTAGGCTTAACCAGTCAATTCTAGGTCAACTAACTAGATACCATACAAGTCACCCTAGCCTAGTGATACACAAGTGTATCACACCACATGCCATACGCCAACTACCTAGGCCATGGGCCAAATACAATAGGCTAATGAAATCCCTACTACACATTCACATATACACTAGTAACTATTTACCCACAATATATATATATATATATATTTTATATATTGTAAATATATATATATATATATATATATATATATATATATATATATATATATATATATATATATATATATATATATATATTTTATATATTGTAAATATATATATATATATATATATATATATATATATATATATATATATATATTTATTTTTATTTATATATATATATATATATATATATATATATATATATATATATATATATATATATATATATATATATATATATATATATATATATATTGTATATGTTGTAAATACGCATACATGTAGATTAGGATATATATATATATATATATATATATATATATATATATATATATATATATATATATATATATATATATACATAAATGTGTGTGTGGATTATATATGTAGACATGTGTGTGTGTGAGATATTGTCATATGTGTGTGTCATGATACACATGTGTGGGTGTATGAGTGATTTGTATATAGGGGTGAAGTGTCATGTGTGTGTCAATGAGAGGAATGTGAGTGTTAGATGATTTGTGTGTGAAGAGAAATTCATATGTGAGTTTGTGTGTGAGACATCATAGGACTGTGATAGTGAAACTGGAATTGGGTGTGTGTGTGTGTGATAGCAAGTGAGGAAAAACAGTGACATGTGTGTGAGAGTGTGAGGAAATTCATTTGTGTGTGCTAATAGGATTGTGTGTGTGTGTAAATCATCACAGGAAACAGTGTATGTTTAGATTTTTGTGTGTATACAGTGGCATATGTGAGCTGTTGTAAGAGAAACCAGATATGAGTTTGTAAAGTATGTGTTTGCAAAGTGGAGGCAATGTGATTCATAGGACTGTGACATATGTGAGGAAAATCAGGGAATAAGTTTCAGGATTTCCTGAAACAGTTGACAGTAAACCCCCAACCCAATACACAAATCTCATTTCGATGATTCCCCTTTCCCCACACAAACACGACTACATATTCAACTATCAACAAATATATAGGTGAGACCTACTTATCTTTCAATCATCAAAAAACCGGAAAAAATGAAATCAAATTCAGAAATAACATTCAGCCCAAAGAGTATCAGTGTAATGACAGTACACATAGGGAATTCGAATTTTCGAATTCAAATCTCCATCAAAATGACAAATAAAGGGTTGGTAATTAATGTTATACATGTGAGGGTACTAGTTAGGGTCTTCCTGTCCAAGAATTGGACACGAATCGTGTCCAAATAACTGTACGAACACAGACACACACTGTGCACAATTAATCTCGTGCACGCGTACACGCGTGTCTAACACGCGACACACGACACGAAACAACTCGTGTTCGTGTCCAAAGGTGCGCCTACGGTAGGTCTAGGACTGTGTCACCCTGAATCGAGTCCTCGTGACACACAAACAAGACTCACGTGTCAGCCGTGCCTATGCACGCGCACAGCTGCCCGCGCGCGGCCAGTACGAGTGCGATAACTCCACGTGTACTCCACGTCATGCTTCCAAATTTTGGGAGCATGGTGCCAGACATTGCCCCTTGCTTCCCCCAAAAATTTAGGACACGACGTGTCCTGTATCCAGAGATACAGGGCCCGAGATGCAGGACACGGCCTACGGGCTCGTGCTGCGTGTCCAAGTGGAAAAATACGACACAATATGACACAAAACACCATACCACCTTCACAAAAATTAATACACTCACCTAGATCTATAAATCCATGCAATCACTTTTCAAAAATAAGAAAATCAATTCCTATGTGGCATTTCTACAAACACCTACGATATCAATACGATACGTGTCCGATACGGACACGAAATGGACACAAATTGTGCCCAAATCTCGTGGACAGTTAGGTAACCCTAAAACCTAACCTTATATGCAAAAAATTAGAAAGAAATAGGAGTTTAGGTGGTTTACCTATTGAGTATCAGAACTCAAGAAAAAGCTTCAAAGAAGAGATTCCAAATGGCAACTCCAATCCTCCAAATGGCACACAAACTGAGGTGATCCTCCAAAATCAGTAAATAAACATAAATTAGATCCTATTGCAAATGACTAGGGTCAAAAAGGAGTTAAAATGAATAAAATAGGATTTTAGAGCAATGGGAAAAATACCTCTCCTCCAAAATTAGGGCAAACTTAAAAAGAGGTAAGAACACCATAAGAGGTTACTTATAGGCGAAGGGAAACCTAATAGTGGCTGCCATGGTTGGGTTAGAATTAGTTTTGGGCTTAAGTCATGGTCCTATGGCTTAATCACTAGTCTTTAAATTGGTAAGTCATAAGTCATTGACTTAAGTCACTAGTCTTTAACTAATTTTACTCAACTAATCACCCTACATTAAAACTAAATTCTAATGACTAAAAGTAGGTTAACTAGAGTTAGACTAGGGTCACAACTAGGGTTAGCTTCTAGGCTAGTCTACAAGTCTCAACTAGTTCAAGTCAAAAATCAAAAACACCAATTAAATAAATTATCAAATAATTCAAAGAGGCCAAATGACCAAAATACCCTCATGCTCAAAAGTGAAAATAAATCATCCTAATGCCATGGTTGGGCTCTAGGTCAGACAGTCTCTCGGGTTACGCTAGCAAGCACATCAAAATCATAAGTCATGATTTTAAAATAGTTTTATATGATTAAAAATTACCAAGAATCATATCATGATTTAAATATCATTAATAAAAGATTAAAATTATAAAATTTCAAAATTATCCTTATTTAGAAAACTGGGTGTTACAAGTCTACCCACCTTAGAAAAATTTTGTCCTCGAAATTAAGATGGTAGTACTCCTTCTAGGTAAAACATAGTCAAGGGTCAACCCTCTTAGTCAACTAAGTCAAATCTAGGGTGTGGTCAACTGTCTAGTCAAACAAGGTCAATAAGTCAGCATTGGTCAATATTAGACTATTGGGTCAATTATATAGGTCAAACTCTATAAGCTAACTCAATGTCATAACCAACCCACTCTAAGTTATCAATTAACCCATATCATTATATATATATATATATATATATATATATATATATATATATATATATATATATATATATATATATATATATATATTACTCAACTATATATCCATATACATATATCACATAAATATATATCTATATAGAGCATACTATAACCTAACCTAATCCCATATATAATATCACTTATGCACATCCCAAGGTTATCATATACATGTATAATGACATATATTCTTATCCACCACTAATAAATGCACTTATATAAATATATAACATATATGTATATACACAAGATATATCTAATACCAAGGATAATGGACACAAAGGCAGCAGCCCAAGGAAACATGGACCACACATAACTCATATATATACACATCTCTCACATGTGTATATAGGATTACCTATAGGTAAGAAATAGGACAGAATATTCAAGAAGGTAGGGCAAGGAAGTGTACCCATGATCACACATGTGCAAGGTCTGAACCAGGAACGAACAGGGCTAGCAGATCAAATGCAGGGCCAATTACTCATGCTACTCCTATGTGAAGGGTTAAAACAAGGGAATATAGGAACATGAAACCTAAAGTGGATTGGCCAGATAAGTTCAAGAATAAGACTACATGAGAGTGGTAAGTATCAAATTTTCTCAAAGTCTGATATCAAACCCATTCATGGACTGAACATCAAAATTATATAGGGACTGGACCAATTAATTCAAGGGAATTGAAATTGAGTGATGCAGTCTATTATGCAGTGGATACTATGCAGGATGCAAGGATGATGTGCACTGTATAATGAAGAGTACAGGGTGTGCTATGAAGCACAGGACCAATGGAGTGCAGGATATGTGAGGTTCTGATACATGAAGTATGTATCCTAATGCAGGAAAGATAGGTGTAGTACAGTGAACTAAAGAGATGCAGTGAGCTAAAAAGTTAGTATCTCAACTAAAACTTGGTCTTCTTGACTGTGCCAAGACATCCCAAACAAGTATGATACAAAAGATTTACAGAACAGTGAACTAAAGTAGATATCCTAAGTGATATAGACTTTACCTGGATAAGGATGAGTGCGGACCTCTAATATGCATGATACTGACTCCAGATGTGCAGAATATGACAAGTGGTTGATGGTTATATTGGTGAGTTAATAACTGGGGCCTGAACAATGGTCCAGTGAAATCTATGATGCAATATGGTAGGTAATGAAAATTGAGTGCAGTGAACAACTTGAAATAGTATGAACTGAGGGAACAAGGTCTCTAGTGAAGGGTCTGCACACTGCCTATAAACACGACTGAACTCAACACAAGGAAAACTTAACTAAAATAGAAAACTGAACCAATTATAGGCTAACAACATGTCAATACCCTATAAAACAATGGCCTATAGATACCAATCGACCCACATCCTATATGCCAATATCACCTGCAATCTATTTATGTATATAGACCTCTCAGTCTTAGGTGCAGCTACAACTATACTCAAGGACAGGCTCTAGTCATGGGTGCCTCTCTGGGAAAGGTAAAGGAAAAATAATAATAAATCATCAAATCTGTAAGGAATACTAACATCCTATATGTAAACTGGTTGGTATTATAAATAACAGGAAAACCATCTACAATGGGTTACTATTCTAATACCAACGCTAACTATCATCTCTAGGGTACAGACACTCTACAAGTCATCATATCATTACACTATGGAAGAACTACATATGAATAAGCTCTACAAACTAAATATTCCTACTCCCAAGTTATTTGATGATGGAATACAATTTTTTTAACAGAAGGGTACGATAATCATATGCGTCTGACCAAAATCATGTTGTTCAGAGTCTTCGTCATGTTAGTGAGCAAGGCTACGATAATCACAGAGTCCTTGACCAAGGTATATACCTCTAGGTTCATGGTGTTTAAAATTTTTGTATTGCCACATGCGACGGCGAAAATCTTAAATTCCCATACCCGAAAAATATGTCCAAAATCTGACTATATGTCCTCACTATGCCAGCTAACACGACTATCGAAGATTCCAGATCCCATGATTGAGGTGACCTAGCCCATATGATTTTCTCAGAAGAAAAACAAACATAACACAAGAACAACAGAACAAATTGATCAGTCAACAAGGAACAAATGGAATCGAATCTCAAGATAGTTATAAGAGGAATTTGTGGAAATGGAATCGAGAAGATCGGAATCCTGCAGCAAGATCTCCAATGGCTTATGCATCCTTGACTGTCCTGGCGAAAGCTCGCCCTTGCTGGTTTCCTCTGGCCTGCTGTTGATACTGCAGGTACCTCTGCTGCTGAGAGAAATCAGGAATGACAGGAAAAAGGTCTCTGTACAGGCGGAGGTGCACCTCCAATGTAGCAGAAACGCCAACCTAAGTCGGCATAACAGGAGCTGCGGTCTCGAGGCCCTGATGAACAGGACGAGAGGTGGCCAGCCTCTCGATAGTATCCCCCGAACCGGAGTGATAAGATCGTGTCTCCATAACCATCATGAAGACAGATCAAAACAAGAAGCAATTATTGAAAATAAAGCAAAAAATCAAAGGAGGACAGTTTATATTCAAGGGAAAATAATAAACAGCAAATTTAGATAAAAGGAATCTGATTAAGAGTTTTTCCTAGTGTAATTGAGTACCTTCAAAATTATATCCTAATCCTACTGCAGGTTGTAGTGATATTCTAGTTCAAATACCACTACACAAACTCGACCTGCATTGGCCACCACTAAAAACGTGTCACGACCCGCACCCTAGAGTAAGGGCACGAGACGTAGGTATGTCCAGCCTACGCCGCAGTGTCGGCGGTAGAACGCTGTCCTAGGTCAATCATCTAACAATATAAAGGTACCTGTACAGTTTATACACTCCGAATGGAGGTGACATAACAATATACAGTCTCAATCACATCTAAGGCAGAGTAAAGATAGAAGATATATAATACTGAAATGAAAGATCCACAGAATACAATCAGAGAAGTCTAAGTGTCTAAAAGATATAACAATCCACAAAATCACAAATATCATAATACAATCATCCAGAATGAAATATAAGGAAAACACCCTAGTCTAGTGGAGTGTCGTCCACAGCTAAACGATCCTGCTGCTGGTCCAAGTCTGTACTGTCATCTAGGGTAGCCCCATAATAAGTGGGACAGCACGCCTCGTCCTCATCCTCTGTAATATTTCAACAGGTCCAGTCAGGACAGGAGCAAGCACAATACATCTCAATAAGTCATAGCAGGAAAGAAAATATAATCATGCTAGAGAATAAAATACAGGAAACTGAAGAATAACATAATGTACGAGAGAGACAGTAACTATTTATCCACAATATATATATGTAAATACACATACATACATACATATATATATATATATATATATATATATATATATATATATATTTATGCATATATATACATAAATGTGTGTGTGGATTATATATGTGTAGACATGTGTGTGTGTGAGATATTCTCATATGTGTGTGTCATGATACACATGTGTGTGTATGAGTGATTTGTATATAGGAGTGAAGTGTCATGTGTGTGTCAATGAGAGGAATGTGAGTGTTAGATGATTTGTGTGTGAAGAGAAATTCATATGTGAGTTTGTGTGTGAGACATCATAGGACTGTGATAGTGAAACTGGAATTGGGTGTGTGTGTGTGTGATAGCAAGTGAGGAAAAACAGAGACATGTGTGTGAGAGTGTGAAGAAATTCATTTGTGTGTGCTAATAGGATTGTGTGTGTGTAAATCATCACAGGAAACAGTGTGTGTTTAGATTTTTGTATGTATACAGTGGCATATGTGAGCTGTTGTGAGAGAAACCAGATATGAGTTTGTAAAGTATGTGTTTGTAAAGTGGAAGCAATGTGATTCATAGGACTGTGACATATGTGAGGAAAATCAGGAAATAAGTTTCAGGATTTTCTGAAACAGTTGACAGTAAACCCCCAACCCAATACATAAATCTCTTTTCGATGATTCTCCTTTTCCTACACAAACACTACTACATATTCAACTATCAACAAAAATGTAGGTGAGACCTACTTATCATTCAATCATCACAAAATAGGAAAAAAATAAAATCAAATTCAGAAATAACATTCAGCCCAAAGAGTATCAGTGTAATGACAGTACACATAGGGAATTCGAATTTTCGAATTCAAATCTCCATCAAAATGACAAATAAAGGGTTGGTAATTAATGTTATACATGTGAGGGTACTAGTTAGGGTCTTCATGTCCAAGAATTGGATACGAATCGTGTCCAAATAACTATATGAACACAGACACACACTGTACACAATTAATCATCGTGCACGCGTGTTTAACATGCGACACACGACACGACACAACTCGTGTTCGTGTCCAGAGGTGCGCCTATAGTAGGTCTAGGACTGTGTCATCCTGAATCGAGTCCTCATGACACACAGATACGACACGACTCACGTGTCAGCCGTGCCTGTGCATGCGCACAGCCGCCCGTGCGCGATAGCGCGCGGCCAGTGCGAGTGCGATAACTCCACGTGTACTCCATATCATGCTCCCAAATTTTGGGAGCATGGTGGCAGACATTGCCCCTTGCTTCCTCCAAAAATTCAGGATACGATGTGTCCTGTATCCTGAGATACAGGGCCCGAGATGCAGGACACGGCCTACGGGCTCGTGCTGCGTGTCCAAGCAGAAAAACATGACACAACAGGACACAAAATACCATACCACCTTCAAAAAAATTAATACACTCACCAAGATCTACAAATCCATGCAATCACTTTTCAAAAAAATGAAAATCAATTCCTATGTGTCATTTCTACAAACACCTATAATACCAATACGATACGTGTCCGATACGGACACGAAATGGATACAAATTGTGCCCAAATCTCGTGGACAGTTAGGTAACCCTAAAACCTAACCTTATATGCAAAGAAATTAGGAAGAAATAGGAGTTTAGGTGGTTTACCTATTGAGTATCAAAACTCAAGAAAAAGCTTCAAAGAAGAGATTACAAATGGCAACTCCAATCCTCCAAATGGCACACAAACTGAGGTGATCCTCCAAAATCAGTAAATAAACATAAATTAGATCCTATTGCAAAAGACTAGGGTCAAAAAGGAGTTAAAATGAATAAAATGGGATTTTAGAGCAATGGGAAAAATACCTCTCCTCCAAAATTAGGGCAAACTTAAAAAGAGGCAAGAACACCCTAAGAGATTACTTATAGGCAAAGGAAAACCTTATAGTGGCTGCCATGGTTGGGTTAGAATTGGTTTTGGGCTTAAGTCATGGGCCTATGGCTTAATCACTAGTCTTTAAATTGGTAAGTCATAAGTCATTGACTTAAGTCACTAGTCTTTAACTAATTTCACTCAACTAATCACCCTACATTAAAACTAAATTCTAATGACTAAAAGTAGGTTAACTAGAGTTAGACTAGGGTCACCAACTAGGGTTAGCTTCTAGGCTAGTGTACAAGTCTCAACTAGTTCAAGTCAAAAATCAAAAACACCAATTAAATAAATTATCAAATAATTCAAAGAGGCCAAATGACCAAAATACCCTCATGCTCAAAAGTGAAAATAAATCATCCTAATGCCATGGTTGGGCTCTAGGTGAGACAGTCTCTCGGGTTACGCTAGCAAGCACATCAAAATCACAAGTCATAATTTTAAAATAGTTTTAAATGATTAAAAATTACCAAGAATTATATCATGATTTAAATATCATTAATACAAGATTAAAATTACAAAATTTCAAAATTATCCTCATTTAGAAAACTGGGTGTTACAAGAACACTTGCAATGTAGGAGGAGAAAAGTGTTTTTGGGAGAAAGAAGATGATTTCTCGGTTTGGTGAGTGAAAAAAAGAGGAAAAGTGGGGTTTAAATAGGGGTTAGGGCCGGCTGTTCAGTTCTGGAAATAAATACAGCGCCGACCGAACTCGGCCCGAACTCGGTCAGAGTTCGGTCCGAGTTCGGCTATTTGTATTTCCGAGACAATAAATGCAGTTTTGGTATTTGCATTTTAACTTTATGACTTTTTTGACTCCTATATTTAATAACGTGCATTATTTTGGGTTTAGATGTAGGGGTATTGTCCCAGCTAACGGAGGTTCACCGGGGAACTCTTAAATATCGCTTCGCTTCGACCGTAGTCGTGGTGACAGACAGACCCTTTTTAGGCTTGTACTCCAAAATAATTTTCGTTAAATAAATTTCAAAGTTTAAAGTCATAAAATCGCTGAAAATACAAGTATACCGAGCTCTCGCCTCATTATGTTGAACCGATCTTCAGCCAATAGTTTTGTAAAAATGTCTGCTAGTTGATGATCTGTGTCAATGAACTCTAAGCAGATATTCCCGTGTTGTTGATGATCACGTAAAAAGTGATGACGTATCTCAATGTGTTTTGTGTGTGAGTGACAAATAGGGTTCTTAGTCAGATTAATAGTGCTAGTGTTGTCATAATAAATAGGAATCTTAGTGTAGTACAGATTATAGTCTTCTAAGGTTTGCTTCATCTACAAAATCTGAGCACAGCAACGACCTGCGGCGATATACTCAGCCTCAGTAGTTGATAATGCTACAAAATTTTGCTTCTTGCTAAACCAAGAGACTAAGGCCTTTCCTAGGATATGTACCGCTGGTACTTTTACGGTCCACTCTGTATCCTACAAAATCCGCATCCGAGTAACCTATCAGGTCAAAGGATTTGGTTTTAGGATACCATAAGCCGACTGTAGAAGTTCCTTTAAGGTATCGGAAGATACGCTTAACGGCACTTAGATGTGATTCCTTAGGATTTGCCTGATAACGTGCACATATGCAAACACTGAACATAATATCAGGGCGACTAGCAGTTAAATATAATAAACTACCAATAATATCTCGATACTTACGTTGGTCAACATGTTTTCCACTTTCATCAGAATTAAGCTTCGTGGATGTAGCCATTGGGGTCCCGAGTGTCTTTACATTTTCGAAGTCGTACTTTTTTAGTATTTCCTTCGTGTACTTAGCTTGGTTGATGAATGTTCCCTTTGAGTGCTGTTTGATCTGAAGTCCTAGGAAGAAGTTTAGCTCTCCCATCATACTCATCTCAAATTCACTCTGCATATACTTAGCAAAATCTTGACAAAGTTTTTCATTAGTAGAACCGAATATAATATCATCTACATAAATTTGCACAAGGAGAATTTCATCATTTAAAGATTTGATAAATAAAGTAGTATCAACTTTTCCCTTTGAAAAACCATTATCAAGTAAGAAGGCACTTAGGCGTTCATACCAAGCACGAGGTGCTTGTTTGAGTCCATAGAGTGCTTTCTTAAGCTTGAAGACGTGATCAGGTTTTTGAAAATCTTCAAAACCAGGGGGTTGTTTCACAAAAACTTCCTCTTTTAAAAATTCGTTCAAAATACGCTTTTCACGTCCATTTGAAATAATTTAAAATCATTAAAACATGCAAATGTACAAAATATGCGGATGGCTTCTAGTCTAGCAACAGGAGCATAAGTTTCGTCATAATCAATCACTTCTTCTTGATTATAACCTTGTGCCACTAGACGTGCTTTGTTGCGTAGAACTTGTCCATCTTCACTGAGTTTATTTCGGAACACCCATTTGGTACCAATTATTGATTGACCAATAGGTTTAGGAATAAGTTCCCAAACTTGGTTTCTCTCAAATTGATTTAGTTCCTCTTGCATGGTATCAATCCAAAACTCATCAAAAAATGCATCATCTATATTCTTAGGTTCTATTTGAGAAATAAACGCTACATTTGCTGCTATTTTAGAATCCTTAAGAAAGGAGCGTGTACTTACACCTTTTGATACATCACCTATAATGAGTGTCTCTAAATGATATGGTAAGAACTTTAATGAATCATCCTTTTGAGTCAGATCTTCCACAGGACTCTTCTCAGTTTTTGCATGTGTATCTTCATCATCACTGTCGCTAGATCTGTGACTATTTAGCTCATCAAAAGTAACATTAATTGATTCTTCAACAATCATAGATCTTTTATTAAAAATCCTATATCTTTTACTCTTAACAGCATATCCGAGAAATATCCTTTCATCTGCTTTAGAGTCGAACTTTCCCAAGTTATCCTTGGTGTTCAGGATAAAACAGCGACATCCAAAAACTTTAAAATAAAAAATATTTGGAATCCTTCCAAACCAAAGTTCATATGGTGTTTTCTTCGAGATAGGTCGAATTAACACCCTATTCAAAATATGACAGACTGTACTAACAGCTTCTGTCCAAAAATACTTAGGAAGATTATGCCGATTTAGCATGACTCTAGCCATTTTGCTTGGAGTATGATTCTTCCGCTCCACAACAGCATTCTGTTGGAGAGTTCTAGGACAAAAAAATTCGTGGTAATATCCACTATCATCACAAAACTTTTTGAAATCAGAATTTATGAATTCACCACCATGATCACTTCGGATACGAGTAATCATGAAGCCTTTTTCGTTTTGTACCTTTTTACAAAATATCTAAAATTCAAAAATAGCATCACTTTTGTTTGATAAAAAGTAAACCCAAGTAAAATGAGAGAAATCATCAACAATAACAAAAGCGTAGAGCTTACCGCCAAGACTAGCGACTCTACTAGGACCAAATAAATCTATATGAATCAACTGCAAAGGTCTAGAAGTACTTACAACGTTGATGGATTTAAATGTAGACCTATGTGCTTTGTTCTTTTCACAGTCAGCACATACCATATCTCTCTAGAATGGAATCTCGGGGAGTCATTTTACCAACTTCTTAGTACTGAGTCGTAAGATAGTGTCCATATTTGCATGTCCTAGTCTCATGTGCCATAGCCAGCTTTCATCTAGATTAGCTACTATGCATCTACCTGCATTATTAGTAATCTCCAAAAAGAAAACATAAATGTTGTCTTCTCTAATCCCTTTATATACGGGATTACCAGATGACATCATATATATTACATTTGTCTTTCACAAAATTGATACCATAACCATTATCAGCCAAATGACTTATGCTTAGTAGGTTATGTTTCAATTCTGTTACAAGACAAACATCCTTTATTACTGGATAAGGAAAAATACCGACAGTACCATTACCAATAATATCACCTCTCAAATTATTTCCGAAGGAGACATATCCTTCTTTCTTCATCGATAGCGTGGCGAACAAAGATGCATCACCAGTCATGTGCCGCGAACATCCGCTATCGAGGATCCATTTACTTTTAGCATGAGAGGGTTGAGGGTCCACTTACAAAACAAGTAGATAAATCCTTTGGTACCCATTTACTGAAGGGTCCATTATGATTAGTTTTAGGTCTCCAGAATAAAGTGTGATTGTCAACAAGTTTCCTTGCCAAGTAATACTGTGATATGTGTCCGTGTGTACCATAATAAGTGCAAGTTAGTTTAGAACCAGTAGTAGTTAAAACTGTGTTCACATGCTTGTTTGATTTCTTGGAGAACCTATAAGTGAAAGCATGATGATAGTCGTGTTTCTTTTGTGCTTTCTTATTTTTAGTCCTCTTAGGTGTATGCTTAGCATTAGGACTAAACTTAGGCTGTGTCACAGGTATTGCCTGTTTGCCTAACTTGATTTCTAACTTTTTAGAAATCGCAATAGACTCTTCATATCTAGCAGTCATATCTGAGAGTCTTTGTTCTGTGACTAAGTGCTTCTTCTTCTTCTTCTCTATGTCATATAATTCTTGCATCTTGACGTAATCTCTTTCTTTCTTTTCAATCTTGAGGATAGCCTCATGATAGTCTACCTTAAGTTTGGCTATCTCTTCCGTGTTACCGGTAGTAGACGTCTCTTTAATATCTTCAATAAGATTGGATAGTCTAGCTATCTCGGTTGTGTATGCCTTAATCTCTTTTCGAGATTGTTTATACTTGTCAAGCACAGTTTTGTGATCTTCAAGTAATTCGCTAAAGGCATTTTGTAATTTATCGAAAGTAAAATCATCATATAGAGGGTTTGAGGATACCTTATCAAATGCCATAAGGCAGATATTAGCATTTTCGCAGGGTCTGTCTTCTTCCTCTGTATCACTGGCATCACTTTCATGCCAGATGCTTGTGTTGGCATACTTTCGACTGGTTGTTGCTTTTCTGCTTGATCTTGATCTGCCATATGGAATGGTTTTTTTTGAAGTTGGGCAGTCCTTCTTTATGTGCCCTATCTTCTTGCATCCAAAGCAAATGGTTTCATCTTCATTGCTTTCTTGGATATCTCTCTTCCTTCTATTTGATTTCTCAAACTTTAGGAATTTTCTGAAGTTCTTCATAAGTAGGGCTTGTTCATCACCACTTGATGATTCTTCATCAGAATTATTGTATGTTGATTTTCTTGTTTGAGCTTTGAAGGCAATAGATTTCTCTTTTGGAGTTGCTTCTTCAAACTCTTGCAGATCAAGCTCATGGGTCATGAGCTTGCCCATCAGTATTTTCAGGGACATAGTGGTGAGATCGTTTCCTTCAATGATTGATGTAGCTTTTGGATTCCAGTTCTTGGTTAGAGCCCGCAGTACTTTTATGATCTTCTCATGATTGTTGTAATCATTACCAAGAGATTGCAAAGGATTAGTTATATCAAGAAAACGTGTGAACATCTGTATAATTGACTCACCGGGTTTCATCTTAAAAGATTCATATTCCTGTGTTAGTCTAATAATTTTGGATTCCTTCACTTGGGAAGTACCTTCATGAGTTACCTCAAGAAGTTTCCAAATTTCGTGAGATATTTTACAGGTTGAAACTCTGTTGAACTCCGTTTTGTCAATTGCACAGAATAGTGCATTGATGGCACAAGCATCTAGACTAGCCTTAGCTTTTTCAGCTTCTGTGTATTTGTCATGAGGCTTGTCTACAAGCTGGCCTTCAACCACTGTGGGTGCTGGTTTCTTATAACCATCAATGACTATAGACCAAAGATCAAAGTCCAGAGATTTTAAGAAGAAAGTCATTTGTGTTTTCTAATAGGTATAATTTGTACCATCAAATAGTGGGGGTCTATTTATGGATTGCCCTTTATCGTTGAATATTGATTTCACGGCTGCCATATATACTCTCTGAGGTTTGTTATATTAGAATATAACCTGCTCTGATACCAATTGTAGGAGCGTTGAGCACCTCTAGAGGAGGGATGAATAGAGTGTGTGTGTGTGTGTATGCAGTAGAAAATAATCACCAATTTAAAAATTAAAGTTATAACTATGGCAGTAAATAAGAGACAATAAATTAATGTAGCAAGAGATAGAGAGATCAAACTCAGTGACACAACGATGTACATTGGTATCCCTCTGAGAGGACTAATCCAGTCTCGAGTACTCTTGCTCGATGTTAATCCACTATGGCACAAGCTAAATGAGAGCTTGCAGTCTCATACAACACCGTGCTTGGTGACAAGTGCACGACCAACTTCACAACACCGTGCTTGATGACGAGCGCACGACCGGCTCCACAACAAAGATAGTTGTTGTACTTGGAACGACCTCTTTACAACTTTTGGACACCAAAAGACTCTAAATCAACGTAGATATTACTGGCTTTTGGCTAAGAGAAGTATAGGTGTAATTTGAAAGCTTTAGAATGTTTGAAAACACTTGTTGAGTAGAGAAGAGAAGATGAAGAATGAATGAGTGATTTGAAATGAAAAACTCTCTTCTATTTATAGGTATTTTCTGGGACAGAACTCGGGCAGAGTTCGGGCAGAGTTCTGATGTAAATATTTCGCATATAGACGTTGCATGCAGATTTGGAGGCAACGGACAATTGAATTCAATCTGACCGAACTCGGGCAGAGTTCAGACCGAACTCGGGCCGAACTCGGTTTTGAGTTCTGTCATGGGACATTTTGAAATATTTGTCAAAAACTATTTGTAAAAATAATTTTGGAATATTTTGTAAAGATGAAATAGAAATAGGTAGGCTTTATAAAAATTTGGACTGGGAAAAACCTAAGCCAGTATTACCTAGTCGATTTTATAATTTTTAAGTCCTAGACTCAATAAAGATAAAATACAGAATAAATTATAAAATGACTCAAACTAAATCTCATTGAAATTCATCTTCAGATTGATGATATCTATGCTTGAAGATGCAGTACAACGCCCGTTGATATTGATTTCATATACCCTGAAATAATTAGCAGCAGTTTGTATATTTTGTGTATTGACTTAAGTGCATATCGATTATCAAAATCGGGTGTGACCATGGAATTGGTCAACAATATCCTCCTTTCTGACCTTGATTTGATGGTAGCCAGATCGGAGATCTATCTTCGAGAATACCTTAGCTCCACTTAGTTGATCAAACAGGTCATCGATCCGGGACAGAGGGTACTTGTTCTTGATGGTGATGTTGTTCAGCGCCCGGTAGTCGATGCACATCCGCACGGTTCCATCCTTCTTGGGCACGAACAAAACTGGTGCTCCCCAGGGTGAAGCTCCATCTCTGATAAATTCCTGGGCCTTTAGTTCGTCAATCTGGTCCTTTATTTCTTTGGCCTCCTTGGGGTTGACTCTGTAGTATCTCCGAAAAATAGGGAAAGAGCCGGAAACTAGATCAATGGTGAATTCCATACCTCGATTCAGGGGCAATCCTGGAAGACTATCAGGGAAGACGTCCATGAATTCTACTATAATCGGATGAGGAGGCCCGGGTTCTTCGGTGATAGAGGAGTAGATA
Organism: Iris pallida; assembly: GCA_029216955.1. NCBI lineage: Eukaryota > Viridiplantae > Streptophyta > Magnoliopsida > Asparagales > Iridaceae > Iris > Iris pallida. The sequence continues at coordinate 640,487 of JANAVB010006798.1, forward strand.
ACACTCTCCATATCTTCCGGAGTTTGAGAGATTTCAAACTCTGGTTCTCCTGGTGGGCTGAAGACTACACATCCTCTGTGATAATCTATCACCGTATGCTGCTTACCTTGCCAGTCCATCCCTAGGACCACATCATAGTTCGGCAAGGGCATCACAAGTAAGGGTGCTAAGAATTTGTGGCCTGAGATAGTTATGGGGCAGTTACAGGTCTTGGTGATGGGTATGGGTCCACCACCGGTCATAACTCTACATATCATTTTTCTAAACCCCGTAACTAGATGGTGTGCAAAAATGAACTTTGATGATATAAAACTGTATGATGCACCCGAATCAAATAATGCTAAAGCAGGACGTGAATGCACAAAAATGGAACCTGTGATGACATTAGCGGTGGATTCCTGCTCTGGCTCCTGCTCATCTGCTACTAGGGCAAAAGCTCGCACAGCCTTCTGTTGGTGTTGCCCAAACTATTGTTGCTGAGTGGGTAGGGGAGCTTTCTGCTGTGTTGTTCCGGTCCGGTTGAATACCGTGGGGCATTCCCTCACTTGGTGGGTGGCAGTCCCACAAACTAGGCAGTGTCCTAGTCTTTTCCTGCAGATGTTCGCCTGATGTCCTGGCCTCTTACAAAAATTATAGAGAGGGATCTGCTTCTGAGGCACTCTGTCATTGGTCTTTGCCTGATGATGCTGCTGCTGGTGATGAGGAGGCCTGTTGTGGTTGTTGTGGTTGGGCCTCTTCTGGTTACTCTGGAAGTTACTAGTTCCAGAATACTCCCTTTTTGAATGAGCAGGCTGACTCTTCTCTATATCTTGAGCTCGTATTAGTATCCTCTCGTACGTCTTGGCGTCCCCTGCGATCACGGGGGTGCAAATCTCTTCCCTCAATCCAAATCTGAATCTTTCAGCACGATCTGCGAGGTCAGCAACCAAGTTCCTGGCAAAGCGACTAAGTTGACCAAACTGTCACGACCCGTACCCGTTTTTCGGATATGAGACGTGTCCAAGCCAGCCTACGCCGCAGAGTCGGCGGTAGAATGCTGTCACGACCAATATGCTCAACATCATAAAATAACAATTTTATTGCTCATTCACATTTCTAAGATTTATTACAACAATTACAAGATTTACATTGGAAAGAAAATACAATGTTCTTACACATTTAATGAAAATAATACCACTGCTATCTATTTCTATATTTATGTCCGTAAGTACACCCGTATCTCCCAAAGCTAAGTGAATCTACGGCTAACCTGAAAAATGTTAGTTTCTAGTCAGGAATGGAACAAGCACACAAACCGACGGCAATGCGAGAACACAATAGAATTTACAAGACATGAAAATAACATATGAGAGATGAAAACTAGAAAGTACTGATGACATGGCAGGTGGGGAAGAAGACAAAGAAAACAAATAAAATACAAATATCTATGTGGTGTGAAATATCCTTTTTGACATGTGAACGGCTAGGGAGTAAATTCGGCACCTGTACGTGTCGTGTGTAGATGCTATTATTCACGAATAGACATCATGGGGATAGTTCTGGATAGTCCACATGTCTACTAAGATATTTCTCCTTCCGACTACTCCGTATAACGAGCGTGTCAACAAGCAGCAAGACATATGTATAAACATGAAATATATAGACTACTATGAATCGAAAAGCAATCAGAAAGTGTACTTGCCTGAGGTCCTTAGTTGGTGAAACCGACAATCCCGTTGCGTTTGGAATAGTCCACTTAGCCTAGGTTAATGTTCGGGTTGCAAGAAAATATGAAATCGTCGATTAGTTACGATCTATGATAATCCAATAATTTAAGGGATATTTCTTAACTTAGAGAAAGGATAACTATTTAATTAAAAATATGTATATACTTTGGAAGGTATTGATAACATAATAGGTTTTAACCCTCTTTAAGAAAATATTTGTTAATTATTTGAAATATATTTAGAAGCATGATAAATATTTGAACCCATTTAAGAAAGTACTTACAATACTTATATAAATCTTATTGAAATAGAGCTATTAACTATTGTTAGCCAAAATACTACATAGCTTTTGGAAGTATTTATATAAACAATTTAGAAATCTATTTAGGAATTGTATATATATATATATATATATATTTTTATATATACATATATATATATATATATATATATATATATATATATATATATATATATATATATATATATATATATAGGCTCATAAAAGATATCTCAAAAGTCCAAAATATTATATATAGGCTTAAAATATTATTTAAACGTTCTAAACAAATAATAATTAATAGGCTTAATGTACAAGTCTGGCCCATAGGCCCAATTCTCATATTGGGCCAGCATAACTAATCAGTTAATAATAATAATAAGAATAATAATAAATAATAGTATACCCTGTACCAGTACTTAATACACATATATGTATATACTGTTGCAGTATTATACCTAATATAGCTATAATCTCTGTCTCCGTTTCAAAAAAACAAAATGAGAAGCATTCATTACTCTCCTCCTCGTAAAACAAAACGAGAAGCATTCACTATGTAAAATAAAACGACAAAAAAACTGAAGCATTCATTACTCTCTTCCTTGTTTTACGAGAGAGAAAAGTTATAAAAAGGGAAATGAACTGAACAAACAGAAAGACATGAAAGAGGAAAGTGAGAGAGTTGGTCGGCTAGGGAGCTCGGCGCTCGCGGCCGGGCGCGGCTGCGCTAGCCGGGCGGCGCGGGAGCACGGAATCGGAGGTCGGGCTGGGTCTCGACGCGTGGGGAGGGCTGCGACGAGCTCAAAGGGGGCTGCTACGCAGGGGCTCCGACGGTGGAGACTCGATCGGGAGTGTCGGCGGTCACGGGGTTGATCCCGCCGCAACATTGAGCGACGGCGGCGCTCTGGAGGCTTGGCACGGGGAACATAGGGTACTGGATCGTTCATCGTGCCCGAGCCAGATCGGCGAGGAGGACGTCGACGGACGAGCATCCTTGCCTCTGGCCACGACGTGGCGCTCGGGCGTTGAAGGTAGCGCGGATACGGAGGAGCTGCTCGCAGAGAAGTCGACGAGGGTTCCGAGAAGCGGTGGGGAGACTCCACCGTGGTCGGTGTGCCTACGTGCAGTAGATACCAGCTCTGGGCCGAGATAGGGCGGCTCCGGCACACAGGAGGGCGGCGCAGAGAGTTCGACGCTGGCGGCTGGGAGGACTCCGGCCAGGACGGGTGGTCGGTGGTTCGCGGCGCGGTCCACTTCAGTGGAGCGGTCGGGCCTGGGCGCTGGACCTGGGGGTTTGGGCGCCCGATGGAGTTGCGCGGAGATGGGACGTCCGTGTCGACCTCGGGTGAGGAACGTGCGGCTTTGGGTGAGTTGTTCGACTATTTCCCCTTGGCTTTCTCTCCTTCTACACTGGTAGTTGGGACGTCCGTGTCGGCCTGTCGACACGGACACGGTAATTTAATTGTAATGGTGGAATAAGATAGATGGGACACGGACGCACGGGTCCAGACACGAATGATATTATACTCTCTGTTGTGGACACACAGACACAACCGGACACGAATGTGTTGTTGGCTGTGTTATGGTGGTGATGGTGATGATGTGGTTATAAGGAGGATGATGGTATTGGCGGCAGGATGGTGGTTGTACCGGGGTGTTTGTGTTTGGTGATGGCGGGGTAACAGGGAAGGAGGCGAAGAATAATGGGATGAAGGGGACTCGTAGAAATTATATGTAGAAGTTTTGGAGAAAGGTTTAAGATGAATGATCCAAAATATTAGGACAGATAATTTGTCACGACCCGCACCCTAGAGTAAGGGCACGAGACGTGGGTACGTCCAGCCTACGCCGCAGTGTCGGCGGTAGAACGCTGTCCTAGGTCAACATATATCTAACAATATCTCTAAACAGTTTATACTCCCCGAATGGGGGGTGACATAGTAGTAAATAAACTCAATTACAACTAAGGAAGAGATAGCACGATATGAAATAGAACTCAAGGAAAAATAGGTTATTAAGTAGTCTAAGATAATCCCAGCAAATATCCAGAGGTACATGGTCTCAGATACTGAATGAAAGAATATATACAACTCAGAACAGAATAAAGTCTAGCTAAAACATGTCTCAAGACAACATAAGATAAGATAAGCCTAACTAAACTAGTCTAGGCAATGGGGGTGATGTCCTCAGCTAGAGCTGGGTCCTCCTGAGGGTCCAGCTCGTAAGTGTCATCTAAGGCTGCCCCATAGTAAGTATCCAGACAGGCCTCCTCCTCGTCTTCTGTAATATTTTCAACAGGTCCAGTCAGGACAGGAGCGAGTACCGTACATCTCAACCGTTCATAGCAGGTTAGAAAATATAATCATGCAGTAAAGTAAGATACAAGTACTGAAAGAAATGTTGTATATAAACAGAGAGATAGCTGTAATAGAAATATCTACTATAAATAGAGACTAACAGTGGCTAGTGAGTCAGAGTACAATATAGATATGTAAATGGCATAGGAGATTCTGATAAGACACTATGGAAGAGATTCTGATAAGATACTACTTGGGTAATATTCACATGTCTACTTCTACTCTCCCGTACCCCCAATCAATACACAAGGATCCAACCAGGTTATGTTATGATTCCATGCAAAGGCCCCCGAAGGGTGATACATGGATGTCCCATAAATGGGATTCTAGGAGATTCTAGGATATCCAGTAAATGGGATAAGAGATTCTAGGAGACTCTGTGATCATAAGTGTATATGTCACAAGTGATCAAAGAACTAGTGAAGCATAGTGATACGCCATGTAAGTGAAACGCACAGAACATGTAGTACCCGATGCTCCCTAAGGATAACATCTCAAGAAGGGTCCAAATAGTACCAATCCGTGTGACCAACGTGACAGTACAAGTAAAGTAATTTAATGCAGAAAATAATTCCAAGCAGGATATGAAATGATCAGAGAATGTACTCGCCTGGTATCTGAGTGTCCATTATAAAAGTACTGTCCGAGGAGTGGTGTCTGGCTCCTAATCAGAACAGCACAAGTCACAACAAGTCTAAAATGATAAAATGGAGCTCTACTATGCATTCTACATGAGTCTAGGTCAAACTGGGTTAAAGTCAAATCTTGGTCAACCCTGGTCAACCAAGATGTCAAACCTAGGTCTAGCAAGTCTAACTAGGCTTAACTAGTCTAACTGACACACCATAGGCTATACCATATATATACCTATAACACTTATCACACATGAATGTATATGTATATCCTTATATACATATAGGCATGTGCCTAGCACATGAGCTATCACATATCTAGAGATCCCATAAGCTACTCTACCACCACACATATACAATTAGGCTATTATAGCTATTGACCCATATATATATATATATATATATATATATATATATATATATATATATATATATATAAAATCACACACATACATATATTAGGAATTATCTATATGTATATATATAGGATACAATATGTGTGTGTGTGGATAGAGGAGGAAAGTGTTGACAGGTAATGTAATGTGTGTATGAGTGTTAGACAATTGACAGGAATATATATGTATATACAGTGTGCAGGAATTTGTATGCAATGTGTGTGTGTTATGTATACAATGTTGCAGGAAAAACAAGACAGGAAATCAAGACAGGAATTGAGTGTGTGAAAATAGTGTGGCAGGAGTATTGCAGTGACATAGTAAGGAATGTAGGCAGAGTGTGTCACAGGAATTTGCGTGTGTGTGTGTGTAATATGTGACAGTGCAAAAAAATGGAATGGAAACTAATTCTCAGAAAATGCACAGTGAAGAATTTACATGTGATTAAGGAAAAGGAAGTCAGCTCATGATTCTCAGGATTTTGAAAAGCTATAGTTAGCATTCAAAACCCAAATGATATTCCCCATGAACCAACACATAATTCCTATATATATAGGTGTAAGTTATCAAGAAAACTGGGATTTGCACCATTTGTATTAACATAGAAGACTGACACTCCATTTCAGAACCAGGAACATATCATGCAGTTAAATTGCTGTTAGGCAAAGGAATAGGAAATTAATTCAGTTAAAAGGAAAAGGGGAAATCAATTCATGTTAATCCTACTTTATCTCAGATTTCATGAATTCTCAGGGATCAATTTAGCCCCCAATAAATAGTGTAAGGAAATCAGTCAATGTAAAGGAAAGAAAACCAATTAGTATTCTCATATTTCTCATGTAACGTAGTTCAGTCTCATCCCTATTCAGTGAATCAATAATGCACAGAACAGTTGGTCAATTAATCAATCTTCAGTTAAAAGAGAGAAGAACAATTTCAGCTTTCAAGCTTCAATCCTAACAGTGAATACATTGTATTATCAAAAAATATAGGAAAGAGAATACATTAAATTCTCAGGATAAAAGACAGGGTCACAGTTAATAGGATTTGAATAGTATCAAGAGTGTGTGCCTCATATATCACATGTTCAATCAATTTGACAGCTACCCTTAATTCCAACTCGAATTCCCTTACAATCAATTATACACAACACATGAATCTCCTATATCCTAACATGGTATTTAATGTATAGTGAAATTAACCATAACATAATATATGATATTAATCATTAAGGCAACTCAAATCAGGGAGAAAACAGTGAATCCATTCACTGATACTGACAGTATCAGAAAAATAGGGAAATTCCTATTTTACAATTAAACAACAACTAACCAATAGAAATTGGGTTGGTAAATAATATTTAGTGTGTGCACGTGTCATACACTCAATTTCGTGTCCAGAAATACTAGACACAAGTGTCCAGACCATTGCACACGCGCACACGAGACTGCACAATCTCGGTTGGCTCGTACACGTGTCCGCACGCACATGACACGCCACCAAGTGACACGAGACTTGGGGAGTGTCGTGTCAGACACTGCCCTAAGCTCCACGTCTGTAACACCCACATTTCTGAAATTAGGATAATTTTGAAGTTTTGTATTTATAATCATTTATTAAGGATAATTTATGCATGTTATGATTTTAGATAATTTTTGGCTAGTGTAAAACCATTTAATTTGTTGATTTGTGAATTGGGGGTTAAACTAGGGAAACCCTAGTTATTCCTTAACCTAGAAGTTTACCATGACCATGTTAGCTTAGCCATAGGCTTAGAACATCAAATTAGTGATTTTAGCCTAAAGGGTATTTTGGTAATTTACTAGATTTTATTTGGAATTATGTGTTTTTAATATTATTTAATTATTATTAGTACCATGATTAGTCCCTAACCTAGTTTACCCTAATCTAGAGGTTAGCTACTAACCTAGAAGCTTGAGGATAGATATTTAGTCATTGGTTAAAGTAGTGTAAATATCTAGATATTTACATAATAGATCGTTTCCTTAAAACCCTCAAAAAAATCTCAACTTTGGCACCAAAGTCCTTGCCTTCACCATGAAGGAAGGCCAAGGACACCCCCCTTGCCATGGCCGGCCAAGGCACCCCCTACATTACCCCCTTCCTATATAACCCCATCACATTCATTCATGATCAATTTACATGAATTTAAAACCTAGAAAATTCATTTTTCATCAAACCTTCATAACTTCCTCAAATTTGAACCAAATCACTCCTAGTCTTTTGCATTGGATTCCTACAACCTAGAGGGTGCTAAGGGAGGCTAGCAAGCTGGACACAAGGACTTGGACACCAGCAAGTGGATAGGACACACCCCCCTCCTTTTCTTGAAAAACTTGAGTTTTCACTCAATAGGTAAATACCCATAAAATTAGTTAATATTCTGTTTTTTTTATAAATTTATGCATATATGTATACCCTAGCTTGGGACAAGTTTAGTGAAATCTAGGGTTGGTTTGGTGTCCGTATCGGACACGTATCCTAGGAAAAAAAATAATGTTTGATGAAATGCCCCAAAGGTTTTGATTTGTTAAAATGTAGAACAAATTGCATTTTCAGGTAGCCCTAACCTTGCTAACCCTAACCCTAACTTACTGATCACGATTTAGGTTGGTCTTTGTGTCCAAATCGGACACGAACTCACGGATTTGCACTACACACTGTCACAGAATTTCCCCTGCTCACACGAGTCTCGTACTCGCTGTATAGGACACGTGGACACGCCAAAATTGGCATGGATACGGGGGCAATATCTGCGAACATGCCCCCAAAGTTTCACGGTGTCTCGTTTTGTATCGGACACGCAATCACCCACGCACTGGACACCTACACGCACGTTCAGTCGAATTTTTGACTAGGACACGAGCCTCGTGTCCCACGCACACGAGTCGTAGACACGTATCAGGCTGACACGTGTGTAGCCCATCATTGGGCGAACACCAGGACACAAGCACGTGGTGTGTCGTGTCCTGTGTCATGAGCACGAGATACTCGACCGCGTGTACGACGCGGTCTGAAACGTACTGTTTCGACCTCTGATACGCGCACGTAGCTCGGACACGACACATTTCAAGGTGTCTAAAAGCTAGCCCTAGACCTAGGCGACCTGTGTGCATGACCACGAGACGTGTCGTGTCTCGTGGTGTGTCCACGAGGGCGAGGAACCCAAGCACGACACAGTGTAGAGTGTGTCCTGTGTCAGTTTACCCGATTGGGTTTCCAGTGAGTTTGACACGTCGTGTCGTGTCTAGACATTGTGTCTGCCCCCCTAGACTCTAGAGGACACCTAGGGACACCATTACCAACCGTTGGTTGGACACCTTAGTCGGGTTTTGAGGTTGTTTTTAGGTTTACCCCCAACCCACTGTTCAGTGAACATTTTCCAGTTTTGTGATTAATTCCCAGATTTCTAAAACGAATTTCAAAATGGTTTTTAATGTATATATACATGTATTAATATATATTAGTATTGTATGTACATGTATATATATGTATGTGTGTGTGTAAGTGGGAATTGGGTGTATTTATATGGGTTTGTGTAGATATGTGTGTATATATACATAGGTGTATATATGTGTGTTTGTGTGTGTGAGTGTGTTCCTAAATCTCAGTTTCTGAGATTTCAGAACACCCCCCTGTGTCCAGTGAGTCTCACTGTCTCTCTCTCTCTCTCTCTCTAATTCACTCTCTCTCACTATCTATATATGTTATATATGTCATTATATATATGTGTGTGTGATTTTGTATTATATATAGTGTATACATATATTGATATATATATATGTAGTAGATAGACTTGTGTAGATCTATATATATAGATATGTATATATATGTGACTTTTTAGATATAGGTTTATATGGAAACCTATATGAAACTAGCCTATGGCCATTAGGGGCTAACCTTAATTGACCTAATGACCCATGACCTAACTAGTTGACCCTAGTTTGACTAGAGTTGACCAAAGTCAACCTTAGGTCAAACTTGACCTAGTTGACCTAGATTGAACTTTAATTAACCTAGAATGACTAGTTTGACTAAACCCTAACTAGTCTGACCATGTTTGACCTAACTTTGACTAGTTTGACCTAGTTAACTTTTAGAGTTGACCAGAGTTGACCAAGAGTTGACTTTTGACCAGATTGACCTAGAATCATATAGTATGCATAGTAAACTTCATTTTTACTATTTAGAATACATTGTGACTTGTGTTGCTCTGATCAGGAGCCAGACACCTCTTCTCAGACAGCATATTCTCTACAGACATTCATACATCAGGCGAGTACATTCTTTGACCGTTTCATACTTGTTCAGGCTTTACTTTCTCGCTCTAGATTACTTTACTTGATGCTGTCACATTGGTAACACGGATTGATACTATATAGATCTTTACATGAGATGTTATCCCCCTCGGGAGCATCGGGTACTTCATGTTACGTATGTTTCACTATCATCATGTACTCCTATGCTTCCATCATGCATGTGCACTCATGTGATCATGTACTCTCATGATTCACTGAGCCCTCATGTATAACTTCACGTATACTCATTTATGAGCCTCATGTGAAGTAATGTATAATAACGTAACTTGTCTAGATCCTTGTGTATTGATTGGGGAAACGGGGGAGTAGAAGTAGACATGTGAATAATTCCAAAGTAGTGTAATCATGTATAAACTCAGTAGTGTAATCATGTATAAATTCTAGCCATTCACATGCCTATCTTGTACTCTACATCACTAGCCACTTACAGTTCTCTATATACAGTAGATATTTCTTTTACAGCTATTTCTTTTACATCGTATATTCCTTTCAGCACTTTCTGTATTTTACTCTATTTTTTGTATCGTATTTTCTAACCTGATATGAACTGTGTGAGATATATTGTGCTCGTTCCTGTCCTGACTGGACTTGTTGAAAATATTACAGAGGACGAGGATGAGGCATGGGTGACTACGTATTATGGAGCAGGACTAGATGACACTTGTGTTGAGGACCCTCAGCAGGATCCACCTACAGCTGAGGATGTTGCCCCAGTAGTCTAGGCTAGTTTAGCTAGACAGTCATTTTCTACAATATTATTTTGTCTCACATTCTGAGTTGTATTTTGAGATGTTGAGATGTATAGACCCTTAGACTTATTTGTATTTCGGGTTGACATTCTGGATGTTATGTATCCTAGACACTTAGACTTATTTCATCTATGCTACTGTTCACTTTGAGTTACTATCTATCTATCTGTCTTTCATTCTTCTACCTTAGATGTGATTGAGACTATATATTGTTATGTCACCTCCATTCGGAGAGTATAAACTGTACAGGTACCTTTATATTATTAGATGATTGACCTAGGACAGCGTTCTACCGTCGACACTGCGGCGTAGGCTGGACGTACCCACGTCTCGTGCCCTTACTCTATAGTGCAGGTCGTGACACATTTTTAGTGGTAGCCCACGCAGGTCCCGTTTATGTGGTGGTATTCGAACTAGAGTATCGCCACACCCTGCAGTAGGAAATAGGATGTAGTTTCGAGGTACTCAATCATATTAGGAAAAACTCTTATCTAAATCCCTGTTATCTAAATTCTTGCTGATATTGTCTTTCTTTTGAAAATAAACTGTCCCTTTGACTATATCGTTTCTTCTCCGTATTGATTTTTCTTGTTGATCTGTCTTCAGGATAGTGGAGACACGATCGCAGCATCTCGGTCCAGGTGACACCACTGAGAGGTCTGCCACCTCTCGTCCAGCTCACCAGGACCCGGGGACCACAGCTCCCCTTACTCCAGCTCATGTGGGAGCTTCTGCCACATTTGGGGGTGCACCTCTATCTATTCGGAGGACCATCCCAGCTACCCCAGACATGCCTCCCCCGCAGTTTCGTCAGCCACAGTTTCAGCAGCACCAGCCGCAGTTCCAGCTGCCGATGCCATCTGGATTAGTGGATGCTGTACAGATGTTTGCATACTTCCAGCATTTCCTAGAGACGCAGTAGGCCCAGCAGCATCGTCAGACGATGGAGTTTACCAGGGGCATAGCTGAGGTCCATCAGCTGGCTAGAGCGACGGTGGAGAGGTTGGTTGTCCAGCCACAGGGAGGATCGGGACAGCCGCGACAACAGAGGATTCCGGGCATTCAGGAGTTTAAGAAGATGAACCCCAGGGACTTCTTGGGGACAGAGGGGATTCTTTATGCTGATGACTGGATTGAGCACATTGAGGAGATTTTCCGACTGGCGGAGATACCAGCCGAACTCCAGATAGAGGCAGCAGACAGCCAGATACGGGATCTTGCCCGTACCTGGTATCAGACGGACCCGAGAGTAGGCACTCCAGGGCAGACATGGGGAGCTTTTAAGGAGCTCTTCAAGGGGAAGTTTTTCCCGGATCAGGCAGTCGGTGCCTTGGAGACCCAGTTCGAGAACCTGGCTCAGGGGAACCAGACTGTAGAGGAGTATTCCGGTGAGTTTTTTCGGTTGAGCAGATTTGTGGAGGGCCTTAGCGAGACAGCGAAGGCGAGGAGGTTCAGGAAGGGCTTGGTCAAGGAGGTCAAGTCCTTGACCAAGAGTGACAGGAATGCCACTTTTGAGGAGATTCTGGCAGGAGCGATGGCGGCTGAGGATGATCTTGAGCTGAAGCTCAAGAGGGGCCGCGACACTCAGAAAGCTGGCAGCATTGGAGGACAGGCCAAGAGGCCTCATTTTCAGCACCAGCAGCAGAGGCCATTCCAGCAGCAGAGGCCGTTCCAGCAGGTGCAGCAGCAGCCGAGGCACCAGCAGCAGGCACCCAGGCAGCAGGTCGTCAGTTGCACTTTCTGCAAGAAGCAGGGTCATGGATGGAATGACTGCAGAAAGAGGCTTGGCAGGTGTCTACTATATGGTTCCAGAGACCACCAGCTGAAGGAGTGTCCCATGTCTTCAGGACGACCAGTTCAGGGAGGCGAAGCCAAGGCTCCGGCAGGGCAGCAGAAGGGACCTTTGTCGACTCAACAACAGAGGTTCACCCAGCACCAGCATCAGGCCAGGGGTGGACAGCAGGGACGAGCTTACGCCATAGAAGCAGAGGATGCTGAGGTTACTGGAGAGCTGATAGCAGGTTCTATTTTTTTTGACTCTATTCTAGCTTTTGCATTATTCGATTCTGGGGCTTCCCATAGCTTTGTATCAGTATCTTTTGCGATTAGACATCATGTTATATCTGAATCGTTGCCTAGGACTTGCAAGATCACGACTGGGGGTGGCATTATCCTCGTTCGTGATGTTTGCAAGGGACGAAGAGTAGTTTTGGGAGGCCGAGAGTTGAATGTGTGTTTGCTCGTGATGCCACAATCGAACTACGATATTGTACTCGATATAGATTGGTTGAGCAGGCACCATGCCAGCATAGATTGCCGCTGGGGTAGAGTTTTATTCAGAGAGCCAGATGAGCCAGAGTTTGTATATTTCCGACGACAGGCAGAGCAGACTAGCGGAGTTTTCTGCGGAGTTTCGATTGAGGAGCAGCCAGTTCCACATTCATTGATAGCTGAGTTCATGGACGTATTTCCAGAGGAATTGCCTGGGCTTCCACCAGACAGAGACGTTGAGTTCTAGATAAACTTGGTTCCAGGTGCAGAACCGATTTCTCAGCATATCTATCGAGTGAACAACAGCGGGTTGGTGGAATTGAAGAAGCAGGTGGATGAGTTGCAGGATAAGGGCTTCATCCGCTCTAGTTCTTCACCTTGGAGTGCACCGGTACTCTTTGTACCGAAGAAGGATGGGTCAGTACGGATGTGTATCGATTACAGGACACTCAACAGTCTGACGATCAAGAACAGATATCCACTGCCGCGGATCGACGATCTCTTCGATCAGTTGAACGGAGCTTGGGTATTCTCAAAGATCGATCTGAGGTCAGGCTACCACCAGGTAAAGGTGAAGAGGAAGGATATTCCGAAGACGTCGTTCAGGACGCGGTACAGCCAGTTCGAGTTTATGGTGATGCCGTTTGGGTTGACTAATGCCCCGGCGGTGTTCATGAACTTGATGAACAAGGTATTCCACCAGCACTTAGATAAGTTCGTGGTGGTGTTTATCGACGACATCCTGGTGTACTCGAAGACAAAGGAGGAGCATGAGGAGCACTTGAGAGTGGTCTTGGAGACTCTCAGGCAGGAGCTGCTTTACGGCAAGCTCTCGAAGTACGAGTTCTTCCTGGACAGAGTTGACTTCCTGGGTCATGTGGTGACTGGAGATGGGATCTCAGTCGACCCAAAAAAGATATCAGCAGTTGAGGCTTGGGCAGCACCGACGTCAGTGGCAGAGATCAGAAGCTTTCTAGGATTTGCAGGCTACTACAGGAGATTCGTCCAGGATTTCTTCCGGGTTGCAGAGCCGTTGTCTAGGCTGACCCGGAAGGACGTAGAGTTTGCCTGGTCAGAGGAGTGTCAGGCCGCTTTCGATGAGTTGAAGAAGCGGTTGACGACAACCCCGATTCTGACATTGCCATTAGGATCAGACGGGTTCACTATCTACAGTGATGCCTCGGAGAAGGGTTTCAGTTGTGTCTTGCAGCAGCATGGGAAGGTGATTGCCTATGCTTCCAGGCAGTTACGTCCCCACGAGAAGAACTATCCTACCCATGATTTGGAGTTGGCGGCAGTTATCTTTGCTCTGAAGCTGTAGAAACACTATTTGTATGGAGAGCGCGTGGAGATATTTACAGACCACAAGAGCTTGAAATACGTATTTACGCAGAAGGAGCTCAACATGAGGCAGCGCAGATGGTTGGAGCTGATGAAGGACTTTGATATTCTGCTGCTGTATCACCCAGGGAAGGCCAACGTAGTTGACGATGCTTTGAGCAGATATCCGGCAGCTATGTGTTTGACGATGGATCGCCACTTGTTAGCAGACTTGAAGAGCCTTGGGATCGAGGTGATTATGCCGGGAGTGCAGATGCAGATGTGGGGCCTCCAGATTTAGTCAAACTTGATTGATAGGATCAAGTCGGCTCAGTTCGATGACATTTCTCTACGATGCAACAGGGAGCAGGTCAGAGCAGGATTTGCGGACGATGAGTTCACTCTTGCAGGGGATGGCGCATTGAGGCACGGTTCCAGACTGTGTATGCCTAGTGGAGACTTTCGAGAGTAGGTTATGCAGGAGGCCCACCGTTCTCAGTACTCTATACATCCGGGAGCCAACAAGATGTATAGGGATCTGAGAGAGCATGTATGGTAGAATGGGATGAAGCGCGAGGTAGCACACTTCGTAGCCAGGTGTTTGATCTGTCAGCAAGTAAAGGCAGAGAGGCAGAGGCCAGGGGGACTGTTACAGCCAGTGCCCATTCCGGAGTGGAAGTGGGAGCACATCACGATGGACTTTGTTTCGGGATTACCGCATACTCCGGGAGGGAAGGACGCGATTTGGGTCATCGTCGACAGGTTGACCAAATCGGCCCACTTCTTGCCATTCAAAGTGGGTTTGTCTACCGAGAAGCTATCGGAGATGTATATGCGACAGATAGTCAGACTTCATGGAGTCCCAGTGAGCATTGTATCGGACGGAGATAGTCATTTTACTTCACATTTCTGGAGGAGCTTACATATTAGCTTGGGCACTCAGCTCAAGTTTAGTACTGTATACCACCCTCAGACAGACGGACAGTCAGAGCGGACCATTCAGACACTGGAGGACATGCTGCGAACTTGTGTCCTGGACTTTGAAGGATCTTGGGAGAGTCACTTACACTTAGTAGAGTTTGCATACAACAACAGCTTTCAGGCCAGTATTGAGATGTCACCTTTCGAGGCACTGTACGGGCGTAGATGTCGTACACCCTTATCTTGGGATGATATTAGGGAGCGGGCTTTATTGGGACCTGAGATGGTTGTGGATGCAGCAGGGAAGGTGAAGCTCATCAGAGATCGACTTCGCGTGGCGCAGGACAGACATCGGCATTGGGCCGATAGCCACCGCAGACCCTTGGAGTTTGAGGTACAACTTGGAGATAGGATTAGAATTAGGTTGTCTTGTTTGTGTTTTGTTAACCATGTTTGATTATCATAATTAATTTGAGACCTTGTTTGTGATTAGGTTGGAGACCAGGTATTTTTGAGGATATCTCCGACACGTGGCACTATACGTTTTGGTAGAGGTGGAAAGCTTAGCCCGCGTTTCATCGGCCCTTTCTTTATCAGTGGGAGAGTCGGTGATGTGTCTTACAGGCTAGACCTACCACCAGCATTGGAGGGAGTCCACAACATATTCCACGTGTCGCAGTTGAGACGGTACGTGGCAGATCCTAGCCATGTACTTGATCATTCCGAGATCGAGGTGGGTCCTACTCTTCGTTATCCAGAGCAGCCTGTTGAGATTCTGGATCGACGAAAGAAGGCATTGAGGAACCAGACGATACCACTGGTTTGCGTCGCATGGAGGCATCATTCTCCAGGAGAGTCCACCTGGGAACGGAAGGATGAGATGCGCGAGCGATACCCTTATCTATTTGTACCTTGAGGTATGATTTTCTGTCCTTCTCATCAGTTTCAGTTTTGTCTTTAAATTTCGAGGACAAAATTATTTTAAGGAGGGTAGACTTGTAACACCCACATTTCTGAAATTAGGATAATTTTGAAGTTTTGTATTTATAATCATTTATTAAGGATAATTTATGCATGTTATGATTTTAGATAATTTTTGGCTAGTGTAAAATCATTTAATTTGTTGATTTGTGAATTGGGGGTTAAACTAGGGAAACCCTAGTTATTCCTTAACCTAGAAGTTTACCATGACCATGTGAGCCTAGCCATAGGCTTAGAACATCAAATTAGTGATTTTAGCCTAAAAGGGTATTTTGGTAATTTACTAGATTTTATTTGGAATTAAGTATTTTTAATATTATTTAATTATTGTTAGTACCATGATTAGTCCCTAACCTAGTTTAACCTAATCTAGAGGTTAGCTACTAACCTAGAAGCTTGAGGATAGATATTTAGTTATTGGTTAAAGTAGTGTAAATATCTAGATATTTACATAATAGATCTTTTCCTTAAAACCCTAAAAAAAATCTCAACTTTGGCACCAAAGTCCTTGCCTTCACCATGAAGGAAGGCCAAGGACACCCCCCCTTGCCATGGCCGGCCAAGGGCACCCCCCTATATTACCCCCTTCCTATATAACCCCATCACATTCATTCATAATCAATTTACATGAATTTAAAACCTAGAAAATTCCTTTTTCATCAAACCTTCACAACTTCCTCAAATTTGAACCAAATCACTCCTAGTCTTTTGCATTGGGTTCCTACAACCTAGAGGGTGCTAAGGGAGGCTAGCAAGCTGGATACAAGGACTTGGACACCAGCAAGTGGATAGGACACACCCCCCTCCTTTTCTTGAAAAACTTGAGTTTTCACTCAATAGGTAAATACCCATAAACTTAGTTAATATTCTGTTTTTTTTCATAAATTCATGCATATAGGTATACCCTAGTTGTGGGACAAGTTTGGTGAAATCTAAGGATGGTTTGGTGTCCGTATCGGACACGTATCCTAGGAAGAAAAACCATGTTTGATGAAATGCCCCAAAGGTTTTGATTTTGTTAAAATGTAGAACAAATTGCATTTTCAGGTAGCCCTAACCTTGCTAACCCTAACCCTAACTTACTGATCACAATTTAGGTTGGTCTTCGTGTCCAAATCGGACACGAACTCACGAATTTGTACTACACACTGTCACAGAATTTCCCCTGCTCATACGAGTCTCGTACTCGCTGTATAGGACACGTGGACACGCCAAAATTGGCATGGATACGGGAGAAATGTCTGCGAACATGCCCCCAAAGTTTCACGGTGTCTCGTTTTGTATCGGACATGCAATCACCCACGCACTGGACACCTACACGCACGTTCAATCGAATTTTCGACTAGGACACGAGCCTCGTGTCCCACGCACACGAGTCGTGGACACGTATCAGGCTGACACGTGTATAGCCCATCATTGGGCGAGCATCAGGACACAAGCACGTGGTGTGTCGTGTCCTGTGTCGTGAGCATGAGACACTCGATCGTGTGCACGACGCGGTCTGAAACACACTATTTCGACCTCTGATACGCGCACGTAGCTCGGACACGACACATTTTGGACACATTTTAGGATGTCTAAAAGCTAGCCCTAGACCTAGGCGACCTGTGTGCATGACCACGAGACGTGTCGTGTCTCGTGGTGTGTCCACGAGGGCGAGGAACCCATGCACGACACAGTCTAGAGTGTGGCCTGTGTTAGTTTACCCGATTGGGTTTCCAGTGAGTTTGACACGTCGTGTCGTGTCTAGACATTGTGTCAGGCCCCCTAGATTCTAGAGGACACCTAGGGACACCATTACCAACCGTTAGTTGGACACCTTAGTCGGGTTTTGAAGATATTTTTAGGTTTACCCCCAACCCACTGTTCAGTGAACATTTTCCAGTTTTGTGAGTAATTCCCAGATTTCTAAAATGAATTTCAAAATAGTTTTTAATGTATATATACATATATTAATATGTATTAGTATTGTATATACATGTATATATATATGTATGTGTGTGTGTAAGTGGGAATTGAGTGTATTTACATGGGTTTGTGTAGATATATGTGTATATATACATAGGTGTATATATGTGTGTTTGTGTGTGTGAGTGTTTTCCCAAATCTCAGTTTCTGAGATTTCAGAACACCCCCTGTGTCCAGTGAGTCTCACTATCTCTTTCTCTCTCTCTAATTCACTCTCTCTCACTATCTATATATGTTATATATGTCATTATATATATATGTGTGTGTGATTTTGTATTATATATAGTGTATACATATATTGATTTATATATGTAGTAGATAGACTTGTGTATATCTATATATATAGATATGTATATATATATGTGACTTTCTAGATATAGGTTTATATGGAAACCTATATGAAACTAGCCTATGGCCATTAGGGGCTAACCCTAATTGACCTAATGACCCATGACCTAACTAGTGGACCCTTGTTTGACTAGAGTTAACCAAAGTCAACATTAGGTCAAACTTGACCTAGTTGACCTAGATTGAACTTGAATTAACCTAGAATGACTAGTTTGACTAAACCCTAACTAGTCTAACCACGTTTGACCTAACTTTGACTAGTTTGACCTAGTTGACTTTTAGAGTTGACCAGAGTTGACCAAGAGTTGACTTTTGACCAGATTGACCTAGAATCATATAGTATGCATAGTAAACTTCATTTTTACTATTTAGAATATATTGTGACTTGTGTTGCTCTGATCAGGAGCCAGACACCTCTCCTCAGACAGCATATTCTCTACAGACATTCATACATCAGGCGAGTACATTCTCTGACCGTTTCATACTTGTTCAAGCTTTACTTTCTCGCTCTAGATTACTTTACTTGATGCTGTCACGTTGGTAACACGGATTGGTACTATATGGATCTTTACATGAGATGTTATCCCCCTCGGGAGCATCGGGTACTTCATGTTACGTGTGTTTTACTGTCATCATGTACTCCTATGCTTCCATCATGCATGTGCACTCATGTGATCATGTACTCTCATGATTTACTGAGCCCTCATGTATAACTTCACGTATACTCATTTATGAGCCTCATGTGAAGTAATGTATAATAACGTAACTTGTCTAGATCCTTGTATATTGATTGGGGAAACGGGGGAGTAGAAGTAGACATGTGAATAATTCCAAAGTAGTGTAATCATGTATAAACTCAGTAGTGTAATCATGTATAAATTCTAGCCGTTCACATGCCTATCTTGTACTCTACATCACTAGCCACTTACAGTTCTCTATATACAGTAGATATTTCCTTTACAGCTATTTCTTTTACAGCGTATATTCCTTTCAGCACTTTCTGTATTTTACACTATTGCTTGTATCGTATTTTCGAACCTGATATAAACTGTGTGAGATGTATTGTGCTCGTTCCTGTCCTGACTGGACCTGTTGAAAATATTATAGAGGACGAGGATGAGGCATGGGTGACTACGTATTATGGAGCAGGACTAGATGACACTTGTGTTGAGGACCCTCAACAGGATCCACCTGCAGCTAAGGATATTGCCCCAGTAGTCTAGGCTAGTTTAGCTAGACAGTCATTTTCTATATTATTATTTTGTCTCACATTCTGAGTTGTATTTTGAGATGTTGAGATGTATAGACCCTTAGACTTATTTGTATTTCGGGTTGACATTCTGGATGTTATGTATCCTAGACACTTAGACTTATTTCATCTATGCTACTGTTCCCTTTGAGTTACTATCTATCTATCTATCTATCTATCTGTCTTTCATTCTTCTACATTAGATGTGATTGAGACTGTATATTGTTATGTCACCTCCATTCGGAGAGTATAAATGGTACAGGTACCTTTATATTGTTAGATGATTGACCTAGGACAGCGTTCTACCGTCGACACTACAGCGTAGGCTGGATGTACCCACGTCTCGTGCCCTTACTCTAGGGTGCAGGTCGTGACAACGTCCAATGGCACACGTCCACGTATCCTTTACGGGTCGCACGACCATGCGGGTAGCAGGACAGTGCGCCCAGGCACGCGCGACCGTGTCCGCGAGTCCATTGTGACTCGAACATGCCTCAAAACCACCCCAGTAGATCACAATCGTGTAAGCGACATCAAAATGGGAATTTCCATTCAAACACAATTTGAAAACTCGAACGAAATGCCCTTTGAGGCATTTTGACAAACACTTAAGGACAGTTCCTGATACGTGTCCAAACGGACACGAAACTTATAAAACCTGACACGAAACCAATGCAGATACTTAGGGGACTCCTAGGGCTTCCTGTATATGTAAAGAAATTGGAATTTCATGGAGAAATGGAGAAGTTACCTATAGTTGAACTTTCAAGAAAAACCCATTTTGTAGAGCTCCTCTCCTTGATGTCCCAATCCAACAAAACAAAACCAAACTGAAATAAAACACCTATAATAGTAAGAATAGGTATATTAAAACCTAATGGAAGAGATTTGGATGAAAAAAGAAATGGAATGGAAATCTAGGGATTAAATGAAATAGGAAACAAACCTCTTTCCTAAACTTGAGCTTTCCTAAAAAGAGGCAACCCTAAAATTAGGAGAGTATTTATAGGGTGATGTTCCCAATGTGGATATGGGTGGCCGACCAACAATGTCTAGGGATTAGGGTTTTGCAATTGTCTTGGGCTTTGGGCCAACCTACAAGGCTATGAGTTAAATGATTTATTAAAGGTTCTAAATCATAAGCCATGACTTATGACTTTCTAATTTCTATTGCTAACTAGAGTCTAATGACCAAACCAAGGATTAGGCTAGGTTAGACTAGAGTCATATAACCTAACCAAGTCCATACTAACTAGGGTTAACTTCTAGGTTGGTCTACAAGGGTCAAAACTAGTCAAAGCCAACCTAGTCCAAACAATTCCAAAATAATTCCTAAAAATTCCCATAAATTCAAATAAATTCTAATAAATTTAAATTACCCCAAAAATGTCAAAAATACCCTCAAACTAGAAATATGGTAGTGACAAATCTACCCTCCTTAAAAGAATTTCGTCATCAAAATTGAAAGGCGAAGTACAACTGATGAGAAGGATAGAAAGTATACCTCACGGTCCAAAAAGATAAGGGTAGCGCTCGCGCATCTCATCCTCCCGCTCCCAGGTAGACTCTTCTGGAGAATGATGCCTCCATACGACGTGTACCAAAGGTATCACCTGGTTCCTCAGAACCTTCTCTCGTCGATCCAGAATCTCCACTGGCTGCTCTGGATAGCTGAGAGAATGCCCAACCTCTATCTTTGAATGATCGAGCACATGGCTAGGGTCAGCCACGTACCGTCTTAACTGTGATACATGAAATACGTTGTGGACCCCCACTAGTACAGGTGGCAAGTCTAGCCTGTAAGCAACGTCACCGACTCTCCCGCTGATAACGAAAGGGCCGATGAAGCGCGGACTAAGCTTCCCGCCTACACCAAAACATATCGTACCACGAGTCGGAGATATCCTCAAGAATACCTGGTCTCCGACCTAATCACAAGCATGGTCTCAATTAATTATAATAAACAAACATGATCAAAATCACAAACAAATAAACCTAAATCTAATCCTACTCTAATCTGTACGTCAAACTCCAACGGCCTTCGGTGGCTATCGGTCCAGTGCCGATGTCTGTCCTGTGCTACGCGAAGTCTGTCCCTGATGAGCTTCACCTTCTCGGCTGCGTTAACAACCATCTCTGGCCCCAGTAAAGCTCGCTCACCAACATCATCCCAAGATAAGGGTGTACGATACCTACGCCCGTACAGAGCCTCGAAAGGTGACATCTCAATGCTGGCCTGGAAGCTATTGTTGTAAGCAAACTCCACCAAATGAAGATGATCCTCCCAGGAACCTCCAAAGTCCAGGACGCACGTCCGTAGCATATCCTCAAGTGTCTGAATAGTCCGCTCTGACTGTCCGTCCATCTGGGGTTGGTATGCAGTACTAAACTTGAGCTGAGTGCCCAAGCTGGTCTGCAGACTCCTCCAGAAATGGGAAGTAAAACGGCTATCCCGATCTGAGACGATGCTGACTGGAACTCCGTGAATCCTGACTATCTGCCGTATATACATCTCCGCCAGCCTTTCTGTAGACGTACCCACCTTGAATGGCAAGAAGTGGGCCGATTTGGTCAACCTGTCAACGATGACCCAAATCGCGTCTTTTTCTTCTGGAGTACGTGGCAATCCTGATACGAAGTCCATAGTGATATGCTCATATTTCCATTCAGGAATGGACAACGGCTGCAACAATCTACCGGGCCTCATCCCCTCTGCCTTGACCTGCTGACAGACCAAGCACCTAGCCACGAAGCGAGCTACCTTCCGCTTCATCCCTGACCACCAAACATGCTCCCCCAGATCTCAGTACATCTTGTTGGCACCCGGGTGTATAGAGTACTAAGATCTGTGGGCCTCCTGTATAACCTGCTCCCTGAGATCTCCGCTGGGCACACATAACCTGGAACCGTGCCTCAAGGCACCATCCTCTGCAAGAGAAAACTCGCCCTCCAGCAATCCTGCTCGAACCTGCTCTCGGAGACACCGCAGATCAACGTCCTCAAACTGTGCCGACTTGATCCTCTCCACCAAGTCTGACTGAATCTGCATCTCCCATAACTGCATCTGCACTCCGGGCACGATCAACTCAATCCCAAGGCTCTCCAAGTCTGTAAGCAAATGCCGATCCATGGTCAAACACATGGCTGTCGGATACCTACTCAAGGCATCGGCAACCACGTTGGCCTTTCCTGGGTGATACTGAAGTAGGATGTCAAAGTCCTTCATCAACTCTAGCCATCTGCACTGTCTTATGTTCAACTCCTTCTGAGTGAACACATACTTTAAGCTCTTGTGATCTGTGAAGATCTCCACCCTCTCACCATACAGATAATGCTTCCACAACTTCAGAGCAAATATCACTACTGCCAGCTCCAGGTCGTGGGTAGGGTAGTTCTTCTCATGGGGACGCAATTGCCTGGAAGTATAGGAAATCACCTTCCCAAGCTGCTGTAAGACACAACCCAGCCCCTTCCCTGAAGCATCACTATAAATAGTGAATCCACCTGATCCTAAAGGCAATGTCAGAATCGGAGCTGTCGTAAGCCGCTTCTTCAACTTATCAAAAGCTGCCAGACACTCCTCTGACCAAACGAACTCAGCATCCTTCCGGGTCAACCGAGTCAACGGCTCTGTAACCCGAAAGAAATCCTGCACAAATCTCCAATAATATCCTGTCAGCCCAGGAAACTTCTGATCTCTGCAACTGAAGTCGGCGCTGCCCATGTCTCAACTGCTACAATCTTCTTGGGGTCAACTAAGATACCATCTCCAGTCACCATATGCCCTAAAAAGTCTACCCGGTCCAAGAAGAACTCACACTTGGAGAGCTTTCCGTAAAGCTGCTCCTTCCTGAGAGTCTCCAGCACGATCCTTAAATGCTCCTCGTGCTCCTCCTCAGTCTTAGAATATATCAAGATGTCGTCAATGAATACTACCACAAACTGATCCAGATACTGGTGGAACACCTTATTCATAAGGTTCATAAACACTGCTGGTGCATTGGTTAGCCCAAACGGCATAACCAAAAACTCAAACTGCCCGTACCGCATCCTGAAAGCAGTCTTGGGAATATCCTCCCCCTTCACCTTCACCTGGTGAAATCCCGACCTCAGATCAATCTTGGAAAATACCCGAGCTCCGCTCAACTGGTCAAATAGATCGTCGATCCGCGGCAGTGGGTATTTGTTCTTGATCGTGAGGTTGTTGAGTGCCCTATAGTCAATACACATGCGTACTGACCCATCCTTCTTCGGCACAAACAACACTGGTGCACCCCATGACGACGAACTCGAGTGGATGAAGCCCTTGTCCTGTAGCTCATCCACCTACTTCTTCAGCTCCACCAGCTCGCTGTTGTTCACCCGACAGACATGCTGAGAGATGGGTTTCGCTCCTGGAACCAAGTCTATCGAGAACTCTATGTCTCTGTCTGGTGGCAATCCTGGCAACTCCTCTGGAAAAACATCCATATAATCTGCTATTAAGGGGTGTGGAATCGCCTGCTCCTCGACCGAGACTCCACAGAAGACTCCGCTGCTCTGCTCTGCCTGACGTCTGGAGTACTCGAACTCTGGCTCCCCCGGCATTCTGAAGAGAACTCTACCCCCTCTGCAATCAATGTTGGCGTGGTGCTTGCTCAACCAATCCATGCCTAGTACTATATCGTAGTTCGGCAATGGCATTACGAGCAGGCTCACCTCCAACTCACGGCCTCCAAAACTACTCTCCGACCCTTACAAACATCACTCACGAGGATAATGCCACCCCCGGTCGTGATCTTGTAAGTCCTAGGCAACGATTCATCTACGATACCGTGTCTAGTCGTAAAAGATACTGATATGAAGCTATGCGAAGCACCGAAATCGAATAATGCAAAAACTGGACTGGAGTCGAGAAGAATCGAACCTGTAATCAGCTCTCCTGTCACCTCTATATCTCCAGCTGCCATGGCAAAAGCTTGCCCCTGCTGGCCTCCTCTAGCCTGTTGCTGGTGCTGGACGAACCTCTGCTGTAGTGTCGGCTGGGCTGGTCCCCTCTGCTGGCCTGCTGGAGCCCTAGCTCCTCCTTCCGGGCCTGTTCGTGCTATGTGGCACTCCCTCATCTGGTGGTCTGCGGAACCACACACCAGGCACTGGCCCAGCCTCTTCCGGCACTCATTGAAGACGTGCCCAGGCTTCTTGTAGTAGGCACAAGTGACACCCTGCCTCTGACCCTGCTGGTGCTGTCTCGGCTACTGCTGCTGATGAACTGGCCTCTGCTGGATCGGCTACGGCTGAAACTGCCTCAGCAGCTGGTGCTGAAAGTGGGGCCTCTTGGCCTGGCCTCCGCTGCTGCTGCCCCCAACTGGGTCTCACCCCCTCTTGAGCCTAAGCTCAAGATCATCCTCTGCTAGCAAGGCTCCTGTCAAGATCTCCTCGAACGTAGCATCCCGGTTGCCCTTGGTCAAGGACTTGACCTCCTTGACTAGACCCTTCCAGAACCTCTGAGCCTTCGCCGTCTCGCTCAATCCCTCTACAAACCTGCCGAGGCGGCAAAACTCCCCGGCGTACTCCTCCACTGAAAGGCTCCCCTGGACTAGGCTCTCGAACTGCGACTCCAAGGCTCTGAGTGCTGAATTTGGGAAGAACTTCTTCTTGAAGAAGCCCTTGAACTGCTCCCAAGTCTGCCCAGGTACCCCCATCCTGGGGTCTGACTGATACCAAGTACGAGCAAGATCTCGCATCCTGCTAGCTGCGGCCTCAATCTGGAGATCTGCTGGTATCCGGGCCAGGCGAAAGATCTCCTCTATATGCTCGATCCACTCATCGGCATATAGGATCCCCTCTGTCCCCAGAAAGTCTCTGGAGCTCATCTTCTGAAACTGCTCGATCTCCAGTGTTCTCGGCTGCTGAACCACCAGTCGAGCTGCAACCGTCGTAAGGGCCAGCTCTATGCCCCTGTCCTGTCGAGCCTGCTGTCGGTCCATGAACTGCTGGAAGTACACGAACATATGCGCTGCATCCACGTATCCTGTAGGCGGTGGCAGCTCGAAGGGCTCCTCTGTGATGACTGGGTCCTGCCTCCGAGCCAGTGGAGGCATACCCCCTGCTGCTACTGCCGAGGTCTCAATACGAGCAGAGGTGGCAGGAGCTGCAGTCCCCTGGCCTCGCTGTAATGGCAGGAAGGTAGCAGTCTCCTCCATAGCATCCCCATGAATGGTACGCTGCGATCGAGTCTCTACCATCCTGAAGATAGACAAACAAGAGTATCAATTTCTGAGAAAGAAGCGAAATAACAAACGCGGACAGTTAAAATTCAAAGGATCAGCTGACAATAAGGATTTAGATGGCAATAAAAGAAATTTTCCTAAAGTGATTGAGTACCTTAAAATTAATGTCCTATATCTTACTGCAGGCTGTAGTGATACTCTAGTTCGAATACCACTACACTTCTAGTCTAGACCTGCATGGGCCACCACTAAAAATATGTCACGACCCGCACCCTAGAGTAAGGGCACGAGACGTGGGTACGTCCAGCCTACGCCGCAGTGTCGGCGGTAGAACGCTGTCCTAGGTCAACATACATCTAACAATATCTCTAAACAGTTTATACTCCCCGAATGGGGGGTGACATAGTAGTAAATAAACTCAATCACAACTAAGGAAGAGATAGCACGATATGAAATAGAACTCAAGGAAAAATAGGTGATAAAGTAGTCTAAGATAATCCCAACAAATATTCAGAGGTACATGGTCTCAGATACTGAATGAAAGAATATATACAACTCAGAACAGAATAAAGTCTAGCTAAAACATGTCTCAAGACAACATAAGATAAGATAAAACTAACTAAACTAGTCTAGGCAATGGGGGTGATGTCCTCAGCTAGAGCTGGGTCCTCCTGAGGGTCCAGCTCGCAAGTGTCATCTAAGGCTGCCCCGTAGTAAGTATCCAGACAGGCCTCCTCCTCGTCCTCTGTAATATTTTCAACAGGTCCAGTCAGGACAGGAGCGAGTACAGTACATCTCAACAGTTCATAGCAGGTTAGAAATTATAATCATGCAGTAAAGTAAGATACAAGTACTGAAAGAAATATTGTATGTAAACAGAGAGAGAGAGCTGTAATAGAAATATCTACTATAAATAGAGACTAACAGTGGCTAGTGAGTCAGAGTACAATATAGACATGTAAATGGCATAGGAGATTATGATAAGACACTATGGAAGAGATTCTGATAAGATACTACTTGGGTAATATTCACATGTCAACTTCTACTCTCCCGTACCCCCAATCAATACACAAGGATGCAACCAGGTTATGTTATGATTCCATGCAAAGGCCCCCGAAGGGTGATACATGGATGTCCCATAAATGGGGATTCTAGGAGATTCTAGGATACCCAGTAAATGGGATAAGAGATTCTAGGAGACTCTGTGATCATAAGAGTATATGTCACAAGTGATCAAAGAACCAGTAAAGCATAGTGATACGCCATGTAAGTGAACGCACAGAACATGTAGTACCCGATGCTCCCTAAGGATAATATCTCAAGAAGGGATCCATATAGTACCAATCCGTGTGACCAACGTGACAGTACAAGTAAAGTAATTTAATGCATGAAATAATTCTAAGTAGGATATGAAATGATCAGAGAATGTACTCGCCTGGTATCTGAGTGTCCAATATGAAAGTACTGTCCGAGGAGTGGTGGCTGGCTCCTAATCAGAACAGCACAAGTCACAACAAGTCTAAAATGATAAAATGGAGCTCTACTATGCATTCTACATGAGTCTAGGTCAAACTAGGTTAAAGTCAAATCTTGGTCAACCCTGGTCAACCAAGAAGTCAAACCTAGGTCTAGCAAGTCTAACTAGGCTTAACTAATCTAACTGACACACCATAGGCTATACCACATATATACCTATAACACTTATCACACATGAATGTATATGTATATCCTTATATACATATAGGCATGTGCCTAGCACATGAGCTATCACCTATCTAGAGATCCCATAAGCTACTCTACCACCACACATATACAATTAGGCTATTATAGCTATTGACCCACACACACACACACACACACACACACACACACACACACACACATATATATATATATATATATATATTTATATATATATATATATATATATATATATATATATATATATATATTATATATATATATATAATCACACACATACATATAGTAGGAATTATCTATTTGTATATATATAGGATACAATATGTGTGTGTGTGGATAGAGGAGGAAAGTGTTGACAGGTAATGTAATGTGTGTATGAGTGTTAGACAATTGACAGGAATGTATATGTATATACAGTGTGCAGGAATTTGTATGCAATCTGTGTGTGTTATGTATACAATGTGGCAGGAAAAATAAGACAGGAAATCAAGACAGGAATTGAGTGTGTGAAAACAGTGTGGCAGGAGTATTGCAGTGACATAGTAAGGAATGTAGGCTGTGTGTGTCACAGGAATTTGCGTGTGTGTGTGTGTGTGTGTAATATGTGACAGTACAAAAAAATGGAATGGAAACTAATTCTCAGAAAATACAAAGTGAAGAATTTACATGTGATTAAGGAAAAGAAAGTCAGCTCATGATTCTCAGGATTTCGAAAAGCTATAGTTAGCATTCAAAACCCAAATGATATTCCCCATGAACCAACACATAATTCCTATATATAGGTGTAAGTTATCAAGAAAACCGGGATTTGCACCATTTGTATTAACATAGAATACTGACACTCCATTTCAGAACCAGGAACATATCATGCAGTTAAATTGCAGTTAGGCAAAGGAATAGAAAATCAATTCAGTTAAAAGGAAAAGGGGAAATCAATTCATGTTAATCCTACATTATCTCAGATTTCATGAATTCTCAGGGATCAATTCAGCCCCCACTAAATAGTGTAAGGAAATCAGTCAATGTAAAGGAAAGGAAGCCAATTAGTATTCTCAGATTTCTCATGTAACGTAGTTCAGTCTCATCCCTATTCAGTGAATCAATAATGCACAGAACAGTTGGTCAATTAATCAATCTTCAGTTAAAAGAGAGAAGAACAATTTCAGCTTTCAAGCTTCAATCCTAACAGTGAATACATTGTATTATCAGAAAATGTACGAAAGAGAATACATTAAATTCTCAGGATAAAAGACAGGGTCACAGTTAATAGGATTTGAATAGTATCAAGAGTGTGTGCCTCACATATCACATGTTCAATCAATTTGACAGCTACCCTTAATTCCAACTCGAATTCCCTTACAATCAATTATACACAACACATGAATCTCCTATATCCTAACATGATATTTAATGTATAGTAAAATTAACCATAACATAATATATGACATTAATCATTAAGGTAACTCAAATCAGGGAGAAAACAGTGAATCCATTCACTGATACTGACATATCAGAAAAATAGGGAAATTCCTATTTTACAATTAAACAACAACTAACCAATATAAATTAGGTTGGTAAATAATATTTAGTGTGCGCACGTGTCATACACTCAATTTTGTGTCCAGAAACACTAGACACAAGTGTCCAGACCATTGCACACGCGCACATGAGACTGCACAATCTCGGTTGGCCCGTGCACGTATTCTCACGCATACGATATGCCACCAAGTGATACGAGACTTGGGGAGTGTCGTGTCAGACACTGCCCCAAGCTCCACGTCCAATGGCACACGCCGACGTGTCCTGTACGGGTCGTACGACCCTGCGGATAGCAGGACAGTGCGCCCAAGCGCGTGCGACCGTGTCCGCGAGTCCATTATGACTCGGACACGACTCAAAACCACCCCAGTAGATCATAATCGTGTAAGCGACATCAAAATGAGAATTTTCATTCAAACATAATTTGAAAACTCGAACGAAATGCCCTTTGAGGCATTTCGATAAACACTTAAGGACAGTTCCTGATACGTATCCAAACGGACACGAAACTTATAAAACCTGACACGAAACCAATGCAGACACTTAGGGGACTCCTAGGGCTTCTTGTATATGTATAGAAATTGGAATTTCATGGAGAAATGGAGAAGTTACCTATAGTTGAACTTTCAAGAAAAACTCCCTTTGTAGAGCTCCTCTCCTTGATGTCTCAATCCAACAAAACAAAACCAAACTGAAATGAAACTCCTATAACAGTAAGAATAGGTATGTTAAAACCTAATGGAAGAGATTTGCATGAAAAAGGAAATGGAATGGAAATCTAGGGATTAAATGAAATAGGAAACAAACCTCTTTCCTAAACTTGAGCTTTCCTAAAAAGAGACAACCCTAAAATTAGGAGAGTATTTATAGGGTGATGTTCCCAATGTGGATAGGGGTGGCCGGCCAACAATGTCTAGGGATTAGGGTTTTGTAATTGTCTTGGGCTTTGGGCCAACCTACAAGGCTATGAGTTAAATGATTTATTAAAGGTTCTAAATCATAAGCCATGACTTATGACTTTCTAATTCCTATTGCTAACTAGAGTCTAATGACCAAACCAAGGATTAGACTAGGTTAGACTAGAGTCATATAACCTAAACAAGTCCATACTAACTAGGGTTAGCTTCTAGGTTGGTCTACAAGGGTCAAAACTAGTCAAAGCCAACCTAGTCCAAACAATTCCAAAATAATTCCTAAAAATTCCCATAAATTCAAATAAATTCTAATAAATTTAAATTACCCCAAATATGTCAAAAATACTCTCAAACTAGAAATGTGGTAGTGACATAATTCTTCCATTGGTTTAAAACAATATAAATTCTAAAACTAGTTTAGTTTAATCTAAATCAAATAATTGATCATGCTAGTAATTTAAATCGCCATTTAGTATTATCAAATGGTTTTGAATAGTACGAATTTAAGTCTAGTTCAAACAAAAGATCAACATAATATTTTAGAAATAATATTTAATATTTATCAAAATGAATTAAATCAATAAAGTTGAAAACTAAGTTATCTTATCAAAGTTAATTTAAAGTATATAAGCCAAATTAACTAATTTATTATTGGCAAGATATTAACCAATAATTTAGACTGACTTAAGATAACCTCAATCCAATAATGGATTATGTACATAACTATCAAAATAATTAATAATTGATACTAGCAAACTAATTATCGTATATTTCTTACACAAAATCTTATCAAAATAATAATAAATAGTTTTAAAAGACTTATGATATCTTTAGGAATATTTTTGAAACAAAATCCTTTCTATTATCCAGCAGTTTGCATCATACGAATTTCAAATCCAAGGCAAATAAGCTATCATCATAACAATTTAAAGATAGTATTCGTTGATAGCATATAACTTTAAGTCCAAAATACAATTTATTTATCATTATAAACTAAAAATAATATTTGTTGTCATGAAAATATTGTAACTTATATTTTAAAATTTGAACCCCTTTTTATTATCCAAAAGTGTTTATGATCTTTTAAACTATCAAAACCAATAACAATGAAATTTAGTAAAATATTTTATTAAGAGAATTTAGTACTTTAATTTAAACTAGTTCATTTGATTATGACAAAATATCTTTCAAAAATCTCGAAGAAAAAATTACCTTTTAAACACAATAAAATAAAATAAAATATTGGGAAGAGGAGTTACACGAACTCTGCCGCGTATTCACCAACCGTCATGTTCCCTTGCTTCAGATCCTGGAATTGTCTTTCCATCTCCCGCAATGCTGATGTTGGAAAGAACTTCCTGCGGAACAACCTCTTGAAGGTGTTCCAGTCAAGCTGCCTGTCCTGGAGTCGGTGTTCATTCCGATACCAGGTACTTGCTACATCTAGCAGTTGGAGTCCGACAGCTTCAACCTGGAGGTCATCTGGAAGTCGAGCGACGTTGAGGCGATGCTCCATGCTATCGAGCCATTCGTCGGCATAGATAATTCCCTCGGTTCCCTTGAAGGGTCGAGGGTCCAGCTTCTTGGATTTCTCAATATCTCCAACCTTAGCAGGCCTTGGTTCTGATTGGGCTGCTTCTCCTCTCTCGAGGACAGCCATAGCCACATTATGGGCATTCTCCATGTCTTCTCTTATAATCGCAGTCTGTTCGCGATGAGCTTGGGCTCTCTGGACCTCAAGCACTCCTTATAGCAGGCCTACGAGGTCGGTGGGGTCCACAAGCATTGGTGGGGCAGTTGGAGCGGGCACTACTGCAGGGGACTGCAGCTCAGTCCGGGAAGATATAGGATCTGCCATCGGAGTTGTAGGAGTATAAACTCCACGGGGTACTAGTGTATTATGGGGACGATCGATCAGCGGCCGAGGTGTAGGATTCAGACTTGCTTGGGGAGGTGGGGTGTAATCGGGTGATGACACCCCATCGCCAGCAGTGTTGGTCTTATCTGTGGCCATACTCTGGAAGGTTTAGGATGCAAAACATAAGCAAGGTAGCCTACCAGTGTATAACAAACAAAAATATATATATTTATAATATATTTCGGTCCTATGTTATGACAAATTAATGTTCTAGTGTTCTAATTATTTTTAGATATGTTTTCCGAAGTTGTTGATCAAGACCTGCATGGACCACCACAAAAAACATGTCACGACCCGATCCTAAATTGTTAGGTCGAATCGGTTCATTTCCAGCCTGCACCGTTGTGAGACGGCGGCAGTAAGTTGTTTCTATATACAGGTAATCTCAACAACATTTATACATTTTGTCACAACATTACATTTACGAACATTAAAAACTTTAATTATTCAACACGGAGAAATACATCTGAAAATAAAAAGTCTGAAATGGAAAGTCTTCATTTCCAAACATAAAGAAACAAGAAATGAAGATAACAACTATCTAGACGACCGGCTCATCGGCCTCAGGATCTGTGTCCTCTAAGTGGGACTCTGGGAGCACCGCAGGATACAGCATAGGATCATAATAGCTATTGAACAATAGCTCAGCATCATCAATGTTACCTGGGGGGATCCAGTCAGGAAAGGAGCAAAGTATGAGTATATATCTAACATTTCAAATAATAACGGAAATATACAATTTTAAACAGTTTGAAATACTTGAATAATATTTTCCGGCAATTTTCAGCAATTCAATATTTGAAACAATGTTATTTGAATATGTAACGTATATGACCAACTTGGGTTGTACAATAACATCCTAGCGATGCGATATGGCTTATCCCCATGTGTAAGAGAGGTTAGCTCGCACAATAATGCAATATGAGGGTATTGGTCATAAACGCCACGCAACTCCCACAATGTTCCCACAATCAATAGTTGAACCCTAGGAGAGAGTTCCGTGTAGCAATGTGGTTTAAGCATGCAAGATAACAATTACTAATTAAAATGCTAGAAAATATAACCGTACTTGCCTTTGTTTGATTGACTGGATTGGGATGTAGATACCGGGAAAGAAGATCAAATATGTCCTCGAAACCCTATAGTTTGAAAACTTTGACTTAGAACTGAAAATAAAACCATCTTTAGGTATGCTAGTTACAATCTCTAAAAGTAGATCCTAGTCCAGTTTTAAGTTGTTTAAAAATATACTACCGGAACACATTTATCGTTGCGATCTACAATCATTAATTAACGAAGTAAAGTCAATTTAATATTTATTGGGAAAACTAGCATTTACAAGTTAATTGGCAAAAGTTGAAGTTTGGTAACATATATATATATATATATATATATATATATATATATATATATATATATATATATATATATATATATATATATATAACTATTTTTTAAATAAGAAAATGTGAATTTAATTTAGTTAACAAAACTTATAATTTTACCCTTTTATTTAATGTAAGAAAAACTCTTATTAATTTTCATATAAAATAATACTCCATTAATTATGCGTCTAACTACGAAATAAGCAAAACCAGAAAAGAAATAGAAAATCTTCACTACACAAATACATGGTCACAGAGAATAAAATAAAAGCTGGGCTTATGCCCTTACAATTTATTACATAAATTAAATTAAATAAGACTGAGGCGAGCTTTGAGTGCCGTGAAACGGTCCAATCAAAAAGGCCGAGGCCCTGCACCCAAAATACTATAGGACAGTAACAAGTTCTAAATAAAATTTAATTATAAAAGTATATGTAAGGGTAAGTCTCAGACTTGGTCATACAAATCTCATGTTGCATTTTAGCTTATGCCTCATCGTCCGAAAATGTCGGTTTCTTTTGTATTTTGCTAGGGCCCATGGACCGGTACGGTCATCGCCAGAAAGGGGTATCCGAAAGCCAACCAACACAAAAACTGTAAAATTTCAGGAACTGAACTCGAGAAATAAACCAAAAAAGTTTTCAAAATATTTTAGAAAAATTGGGCAGCATCTCCTTTGTAACTAGGATGATCTAGCCACATTGGCGAGTCCCACACAAAATCCAGTATAACTCCAGCCTTCCAAATTCCATCCACCAAAACAGTAATGCCTGTGGTTCGTATTACGTATTTCTGGAATACGTGTACGTATTTATTCTTGTATTGCATGATTTCCTTGCTTAATTTTCTCCCTGAGCTTGGTTTATTCTTGGTTTGGTTGGCTTGGTTCGGTTTGGGATTGCTCTTGGTTCATCATGAACCAAGGGGTGAACCCCCTAGCTACCACGACCACTCATATTTATTACATATTCTTCTTCTCTCTCTTCATTAATCTCTTCTTCTTCTTCAATTTACTCCCTTCACCTACTAGAGAGAGAAGAGAGAGGTCTAGGCAAGTACAACTTGCTTCCACAAGAGAGCCCATTTTTATTGTTCTATTAACTTTTCCTCATGTTTCTAAGACACATTAGAACTTGTCATTTTCTATTTTGAGGCTTTAATTTTTGTAGATCTAGAAATTAGTTATTTTTGGATTTTGGTGGTTTTGATCTATCCAACTTCTTTGTTTTCAAGTTTTGATGGTTCCATGTTGTAGAGAATTTTATTCTACCCAATTTTAACCTTTGAAAAGTTGGATTGGGACTTATTTTACCAAGTTATAGATTTTTGAAGCTTTGGGTTCAACCATGGAGTTTCTGCTGATTTGGAGAAGACAGTGAGCAGTGCGCGAGCTTTTTAGCTTACGCCACTGAGTTACGCACGCTCTTTAGCGTAGCGTAGTCTGACTCATATGCTGCCTTTTGGAAGCGTATGTCTTGCATATGCTGCCTTGATGAGGAGTCGTATGGACCTCATACGCTGCCTCGACAAGGAGTCGTATGGACCTCATACGCTGCCTTAATGAGGAGTCGTATGGACCTCATACGCTGCCTTAAAGAGGAGTCGTATGGAGTAAATACGCTACCTTTTGGAAGTGTATATCTTGCATACGCTGACCTGAGCGTAGCCTGGCTTGAGCGTAGCCTGGCCTGAGCATAGCCTGGCTTGAGCGTAGCCTGGCTTGAGCGTAGCCTGACTTGAGCGTAGCCTGACTTGAGCGTAGCCTGGCCTGAGCGTAGCCTGACCTGAGCGTAGCATGATTACCCTAGATGAGGAGAGGCCCGTGTCTATATTGGATCGGAGAGAGAAGATCCTCAAGAACAAGACTATCAAGTTAGTCCGAGTTGCTTGGGGTCATCACTCTTTGGGGGAGTCAACGTGGGAGCGTGAGGATGATATCCGATCGCGATATCCCGACTTGTTTGACTTGTGAGGTATAATGTCTTTCTTATGCCTCATGCCTTCGATTCCTTGCTTGAATGAGTGATTGCCTGCCTAGTTATAGCTTGCATGTGATTAGTATAGCTTGTCATTGCTCCTCTAGCCTCTTAATTAAATTCCGAGGACGGAATTCTTTTAAGGTGGGTAGAGTCGTAATGCCTGTGGTTCGTATTACGTATTTCTGGAATACGTGTACGTATTTATTTTTGTATTGCATGATTTCCTTGCTTAATTTCCTCCCTGGGCTTGGTTTATTCTTGGTTTGGGTTGGCTTGGTTCGGTTTGGGATTGCTCTTGGTTCATCATGAACCAAGGGGTGAACCCCCTACCTACCACCACCACTCATATTTATTACATATTCTTCTTCTCTCTCTTCATTAATCTCTTTTTCTTCTTCTTCTTCTTCCATTTACTCCGTTCACCTACTAGAGAGAGAAGAGAGAGGTCTAGGCAAGTGCAACTTGCTTCCACAAGAGAGCCTATTTTTATTGTTCTATTAACTTTTCCTCATGTTTCTAAGACACATTAGAACTTGTCATTTTCCATTTTGAGGCTTTAATTTTTGTAGATCTAGAAATTAGTTATTTTTGGATTTTGGTGGTTTTGATCTATCCAACTTCTTTGTTTTCAAGTTTTGATGGTTCCATGTTGTAGAGAATTTTATTCTACCCAATTTTGACCTTTGAAAAGTTGGATTTGGACTTATTTTGACCAAGTTATGGATTTTTGAAGCTTTGGGTTCAACCATGGAGTTCCTGCTGATTTGGAGAAGACAGTGAGCAGTGCACGAGCTTTTTAGCTTACGCCACAGAGTTGCACACGCTCTTTAGCGCAGCGCAGTCCGACTCATACGCTGTCTTTTGGAAGCGTATGTCTTGCATATGCTGCCTTGATGAGGAGTCGTATGGACCTCATACGCTGCCTCGACAAGGAGTCGTATGGACCTCATACGCTGCCTTGATGAGGAGTCGTACGGACCTCATACGCTGCCTTGAAGAGGAGTCGTATGGAGTACATACGCTGCCTTTTGGAAGCGTATGTCTTGCATACGCTGACCTGAGCGTAGCCTGGCTTGAGCGTAGCCTGGCTTGAGCGTAGCCTGGCCTGAGCGTAGCCTGGCTTGAGCGTAGCCTGGCTTGAGCGTAGCCTGGCGTGAGCGTAGCCTGACCTGAGCATAGCATGATTACCCTGGATCTTCTATAGCTTTGTATATTGATATTTACTTGATAATCACGAATTTACTTGATATATTTGGAATTGATAATTGAGCATGACGTGATAGTGACCCGTAGTGGTGCACTCCTGACATAATAATCTGACATGACCTGATAGTG
The DNA here is from genome assembly GCA_029216955.1 of Iris pallida. Classification (NCBI taxonomy): domain Eukaryota; kingdom Viridiplantae; phylum Streptophyta; class Magnoliopsida; order Asparagales; family Iridaceae; genus Iris; species Iris pallida. The sequence continues at coordinate 676,984 of JANAVB010006798.1, forward strand.
GCCCGTCGTGGCGCACTCCTGACAAGTACATTTGGCATGATAACCTGACATGATTATCTCGTATAGCTGTTGCGACGGCTACCTGACATGACATGACCTGTATAATTAATCTGGACACCGTGGGCGATTGTGTTTGTATAAATAAACCAGTCCTGTCTTGCATCATGTCTAGGACAGGGACTCCTGAGTACCACGGTCAGGAGTACCTACTAAAATGGACTAAGACTAATAACTAGATTAATACATTAGTTATGACGAGATTTCTCAGCTACAGGCAATCCCGTTACCTGGGCACGCCTTGGGATCTGTAGCCTGCCGTCGAGTAGGGCACATTTCCAGCGCACTGTCATGTGTTGCACCCTTCAAGCTACCTAAGGGTACATTCGTTTCCTGGATGATGTACCCACCTGAATTCAACTCTAATCTTTTAACCCGGGTAACCTGGATGGTCTGCAGGGCTTGTGGCTGTGGAATAATCTCACTGCATCTTGTTAGTAATTAGGCTTGTGACAACCCTAGTAAGTTAAAGTATCAAGCCATAATTCTTGCTTGGCCGTGAAGTGATTGGACGGAGTCTAACCAGTCTAGTCTTGCCCCGTTCCTGTTCCAGATTATTGAATGACCAGAATGCTTGTATTTATTTTACCAATAAATGGTGAGAATTCCAAGTTCTGTTCAGACGAAGGGTTACAACCCCGGTCCTTGTTTGGTTTATGGGTTGTAACCTGGTTATCTGAATAGTTCCATAGTTATCTCGTCGTATATCATCCTGGTGTATTTTCTTTATTTCTAGTTCTTACTTTTATTTATATCTTGTGCTGATTGCTGGTTTTGGTTCTTAAGTGAAGCCTCCTTTGTGGCATTTGCTCTTTCTGGGGTCTGACCCAGCTGGTTTTGTGTGGCCAGATTTCGGAGCAGCTCCAGAGGATCTACCGACCTTCCAGCCAGATGGTGGCCACTAGACGGAACCCTGGCAACGAGTAGGTTATTTTTGGCTCTCCACTCTATTGTAAAAATATTCTTTTGAGCCGTTTAGCCGACGAGCACCTGTTTAGCTCGATTGCACTTACTTACTGTCTGCCTACGGGCTGTAACATGATTAACAGATCCTAGGGTTGATCATGTATGACTAAACTCTTGCTAGTCCTGACATTTTGTAACGACTAGCTTCATGATCAACTGAATATGTAATGTTTGGGACGCCTTACTATTGTATATTTAATGATCATACATCTTGTGACTTTTACTTACTTGCTTGTGATTGAGACACTAGGCTTGTTCATGACCTTAAGAGACTGCTGGCTTGTAGATAAACCCTCATGTATCTAGACAGCCGTGACCGTATAGCGAGATGGATTCCATTTCATATACGTAGCTGGCTATGTCTGCCCCCGCTCTCCAGTATTCTGGTTCTGGGGCGTGACAAAAACACATAACCATTTTCCAATCATTTCCATAAGCCAAACCAAAGGAAAAACCACAAAAACTCATGAAAATATAGCCACAGGTGTATAAGAAAATATCCACAAAACCCAAACTAGAATTAACTAGGCCACAGAATGATTCTGAAAGGAGTTCGAAAAGTCCGAAACTAAAACTACAACAAATCGAGCCGATTTCCATAGCGGAAACGGAGACCGTGTCATCATCGACTCTACGGGAGGGACGAACTACTGTGATTAATCAGAAATTATCCAATATCTGTTGGTCGGGGAGCCGCGGGATAACTCGGGAATACCGAAACAACGTTTGGACAACGGATCGATGCTCGAAAACAACGATGGATAGCGGCAGCGCTGTCACGGGGTCACGGAGCACGGGATCAGGGAAGCGGAGACGGGAGGCGGCCACGACGGGTCGTCGGCTCGGGCACGCAGGGGTCGTCGGGCTCGGGCGGAGGGGCGTTGGCCTCGGACGGAGGGGGCGCTGGCCTGGGCGACTTGGGTCGGGGCTGACGGCGCCGGAGGTCGCCGAGGGGGCGTGGTTGGGGGAATTCGGGTTAGGACTAGGACTTTTGGAAAATTGGGGAAAGTGAGGATGAGGATGGAGAAGAAGATAGGGGTTTATATAGGGAGTGAAGCTAGGGGTTACGGGAAGAGGAAAAGGTGAGGTCGACGGCAGTTACGGGAAGGGAAAGGGGGTGATGGCGGTTTCAGAAGGGGAAGAGAAGGAGTTCGGGTGTGAACGGAAGGGAAGGTTCTGAGAAAGGAATGGAATTCTTTCCTTTTAATAGGGAAATTAGTATATATAAATAATAAACTAAAGACTTAAAGATTTGTTTCAAAAAACCGAGATTGGGTTTGGTTTCGGAAACGGATCGAGACGGGTTCGGGACGGGTCAGGCCAAACAATAAAAATTCAATGAATAAATTTTTTTATTATAAAATTATGATTTCCCTAAATAATAATAATAATAAACTGACCAAAACTAATTAGCAAACAAAATCCAACAATTTAAAATAATAAATCCGAAATTTACGGGTTTTACAGCTAGTTTTCTTCCGACGCCACACGGAGCTTCTGTAAAAGTATCCCCCCATACTCATTCTAAAAATGTTACCTAAAATTTTAATTTCCCCCCAACTCCGCTCCTCCCGCTCCCTCAACTCCCTCGCTCATCTCCGGCGACCCCCATCTCCGACCCCTCTCTGGCAACCCCCTCCCCCTTTGCCTCCCTCCGTCCCTCTCTCAGACCTCCCTTCTCGACCCCCCTATCCGTCCCCTCCCTGTGCCTCCCTCTCCGCCCTCCCTCTGCCTCCATCTTCGCCCTCCTCGACCCCCTCTGCCCCCCTCTGCCCCTCTTTTCCCTCTTCGCCCCCCTCCCACCTCTGCCCCCTTCTCCCCTTCGCCGCCCCCTCCTCTAGCCCCTCCGTCCGCCCCCCTCCTTGGCTCCTCTCTGGCGACAGGGCAACCCCCACTCCTCAGGTAATGACCTAATTTTTTTCCTCTAATAATTTTTGTTGACACGAACACGATATGCTTCTCGGATACGAAAATTATGACACAATATAGTAGCTGGGATTTTGGACACGGACACGGATACGGACACTGACACAATGTCGTAGCTAGGATTTTTGGTATTCTTAAATTATTCGAAATTCGTTAAGGCCGATACTAACCCGATTTCGATAGCTAACCCAAAATTTGTTAATGTAGTAGCTTGGGTTTTTGAATCCGATTTTGATAAGGCTGATACTAACCCGATTTCGATATTATCGATTTTGATATCGATACTCATAGGAATGGTATGATACCAGTTTCGATATCCGATATTCGATTATGATATAAGGATATCCAATTCCAATTCGATAGGTCGATACTATTCCGATAGGCCGATACTAACCCGATACGGACATTAAGATATTGAATCCGATTTCGATAAGGCAGATACTATTTCGATTTTGAGATCACCGATTTCGATATTGATACTCCTATGAATGGTCTGATACCAATTTCAATATCGATACTCATAGGAATGGTCGATATTACCGACTTCGATATCGATACTCATAGAAATGGTGTGATACCGATTTCGATACTGATACTGTTAACTTTGGTTGCTACAATTAGGTACTAAATTATTTTTTACTTGTAATTACCTAATATATGGTACATGGTGCATAATTGGTTTGAACAATGAGTCGATATCTAGTTAACCGTTCGTGGATGTACAATCGGCGACATGAGAGCAAGATTGGTTTGACAGATGATTTTAAGGCAGGCGTCGAAGAATTTCTGAGATACGCCAGTAGCCAACCTTATTTCATGGACGGAAGGCTCATAAAGTGTCCTTTGTGTCAATTGTCGTAATATACCATTCAGAGAGGTAGATCTCGTGAGAGAGCACCTCTACAAGAAGAGTTTCATACCAAACTACAACGAGTGGACGGCTCAAGGAGAACCTTTGGTTCTGCAATATCAGTCCTCCTTCAATACGAATGTGGGAGAGTCCACTCTTGGAGACCACTTCCAATATCGACATCAAATCTTGGCATGTGAGTTGGTATTTGATGTGGCTTGTGCCGATCCAAGTTATGATCCGGAGGATCCGAATCCTGCTGCAAAGGAGTAATTTGATATGTTTAGCCATGCCGATACTCCGTTATATCCAGGTTGTGATTCTCATTCTATCCTGTCGGTGGTGATGAGGTTGTTGAACCTCAAGTCTGATTTTAACTTACCGCAAGAATGTTACGACCGAATAATTCAGTTTGTTAGAGAGTTGCTTCCAAAATGAGCGAAGGACTTGCCGAAAACCTTTTACAAGTCGAAGATGTTGATACGAAAACTCGGATTAGGCTACGAAAAGATAGATTGTTGTCGAAACGGCTGCATGTTGTACTATAAGAAGAACAGTGATAAAGACAGAAGTATTTTCTGTCACGAGGACCGGTACAAGCCTATTCGGGGCAAAGGAAAATCAACTGCACGAGCAAGATTGTGTCCCTACAAATACATACAGTTTTTGCCGCTCACAAAGAGGCTACAGAGGATGTATATGTCCTCAAATATTGCAGAACACATGACATGGCATAGCAAAGAGCGAAAGATGGATGAAGGAGAATTATCTCATCCATCCGATGGAGAGGCATAGAAGCATTTTGATCGATGTCATCCTGAATTTGTTGCGGAGCATAGAAATGTTCGGCTGGCTTTATGTTCTGATGGATTCACTCTTTTCGGACAGTGGGGGCTCAGTACTCTTGTTGGCCGGTGGCCCTATTGTTCCGATGGAAAGAAAAACCTATAATTAGCTTTTCGGGAAATTTCCAAACGAACAATTTCAACGAAATCTTTCAATTTCTTATTTTTACTATGTTCAACTCTATGTATTCCTCTATCCGTAGAGTACATTGAATGTACAGAAATGGCTATAACAGAGTTTCTGTTATTCGTATTAACAGCTACTCTGGGAGGAATGTTTTTATGTGGTGCTAACGATTTAATAACTATCTTTGTAGCTCCAGAATGTTTCAGTTTATGTTCCTACCTATTTGACCCCTTACAATCTACCACCATGGATGTGCATGAAGACTCCTTATATGTTTTTGACACTTATCATACCCGGTCCAAAAAATTCAAAGCAGAACATCGATATCTACTTGCAGCCGTTGGTGGATGAGTTGAAACAATTATGGGAGTTCGGTGTTCAGACGTATGATATATCAATGGAGCAAAACTTTCAGATGAGAGCAATGTTGATGTGGACCAGCAATAATTTTTCAGCATACGAAATGTTATCTGGGTAGAGTACTCATGGTATTATGTCTTGTCCGATATGTATGGAAAAGAGTAAGGCATTTTGCCTTCAGAATGGAGGAAAAGCTTTTTTTTATTGCCATCGTCAGTTCCTTCCTATGTCGCATCCATGGAGAAGGAATAAGGACACCTATAGAGCTAGTAAACAGGAACTAACTCCTCCCCCATTGAGATTGACTAGAGATATCGTTTGGGCAGAGGTAGAGGATTTGCCGACTGTAAAGGAAGATCCGAGTTTGGGCTATCACTTAGAAGGATTGGAACATAGCCATAATTGGATGAAGCGGTGTATCTTTTGGGACTTACCTTATTGGAAGAATAATGTTATAAGACACAATCTTGATGTCATGCATATTGAGAAAAATATATTCGACAACATCTTCAATACGGTGATGGATATCAAGGAAAAAACGAAAGACAACCCCAAAGCAAGAATGAACTTGGAAATTATTTGTAGGCGTCCAGAGTTGCATCTATCACGAGGATCCAATGGTAACTAGGTTAGGCCATCAACACCATTTACACAGAGTAGGGATGATAAATTGATAATATGCAATTAGATTAGAAACTTGAGATTTTCTGATGGTAACGTGTCGAATCTGGCAAGATGTGTCGATCTCTGTAAAACTCCTAAATTTTTACTATTTTTTTATTAAATTTGGTACTAATTTTAAAATTTTCGTATTGTACGTCGCGCAGTCGTATTGTACGTTGCGCACAAAATATTATTTTTCGAAATTTCTCGTCGAGTGCGAATATGTGCGAGTGTACATACTTTTAGAAAATATTTTCGATTTTATTTATGTAATATAGTTTTCAAAATAATATGTGGCGATGATTTTAATTACTTAAAATATTGGAAAATGGCGCGTCGAGATTTCCAAATAGAAATTTTTGACATTCTTAATTTATTGTACAAAATAAGCAGTAGTTGAGAAAATTATTCTTTTTATTGATATTATCGGCAAGCGAGTACATGAAATTCAATTCATGTATATATTTTGAATTTAAGATTTAGTAATTATTTAATATTATTACACTTTCGAAATAATTTTATCCTAATTTAAAAAAAGATAATTTTAAGTATTCACTATTAATATCTAAATATTGATTTCAATTTTCAAAATTTATATTATAGTATATTTTTGAATATTTAAAAAGTCAAAATTTTTAAACTAGTTATTTTAAGATTGGTTGAAAGATTTATTAAATAAATTGAATAAAGATTTAGATATTATTGGATTTTGTCTACAATTTAAACTTTATGTAGATCAAACCCAAATTTGATTTAAATAATAAATTTGGGTCCAATCCTTATCCAACTGGGAATTTTCACATCTTATAAATAGGCAGGTACTCCACCATAAATTCCTCACATCCACAAATTTTCCACAAAAATGTGCATCGTGTCCGTGTCCCCTCCCCGTCTTATTCCATATTTAAATATACATGTTCTACCATCTTCGTGTCGAACATTCCCCGACACAATCTTTGGACTTTCCCCGATCGACCACCACCCAATCTCTCTGTGGCCGCATTCGATCGCCACAATCACCTCCTCCCTCACCGAGTCCAACCACCCTTCGACGCCATCATCCCGACCACAGCCAGCCACCACCGTGGCGCACCCGTACCCAGCCCCATCACCCACGACGTCGCCACCACCACAGCCATCTACCGCCACCAAAACCACACTACCGCCCCGTCACGGCTACTGCCGGCCGACGCCGCCCACAAGCCCCATCCTCACCACCACACATGCGGCCAGTAAAAACAACCATCAAAAAATCCTAAAACCACCTCTTACCTCCTCCGTCGCGCCCCAGCACCGGAGAACACCTTGGCCATTGCGTGAGCCTCCGACCGCACCCTCCTCGAGGTGGCCCACCTCGAACGCCACATCGTCGACAGACGCGTACCCCGCACCACGAGTCGTCGCTCGTCGGAAGACCTCACCACCGCAGGCGCCTCCGCAGCCGCTGGCCTCTCTCGCCCCCTCCTCGCACCAACACGTTGACTCGCTCGGCGTCGTAACCATCGCGGCGAGGTTCCTCAACCGCCCAGATCTGGCCTCCTCATCATCTCCCCCATCACCTGTTCCCACACCAGTCACGCCACCGCCACCGCGATTGCCGCGGCGGCCAAACCCCTGACCAGGCGGCCCCAACCATCAATCCGCCATGGCCGCACCCCCACATCTGTATAAACAGCCGCCCGCGGTGCGCCCCGCCGCCAGGTCATCACCGTATCGACCGCCCTGAACCACGATTGCCGGAGCGCCGAGAACCCGACTTTCTCCGTACTCTGCCAAGTGCCGCCACGATCTTCCTCCGCCGCCTCTAGGGCTGTGGGACAACTCCTCCGACAGTATCGATGCACCGTGCCAACCGTGAGCGCCGTGCCCTGACCCCGCGACCGCCGCGAGTGTTCCTCCATCGGCCACCCTGCCACGGAAGGCCGCCGATCGTGTCGGCTAACGCGTGCCGACGAGCGCGCGCCGCCTTCCTCTGCTCAGCGCCCTGGCGCGCTTCTCTCTGTAAGCCCCCTCTCTCTCTTTCGCCACTTGCTCTTCACCAGCTCTCCTCTCACCCTCTCCTTCGACTTCTTATTCTTCAGCTTCTTTTTCTTCTCTTTTTCTAAATGTGTGCTCCCCCTTTCCTTAGCTAAATTTGTGAGGACACTGTAAACGTAGGAAGGAGAAAAATAAAGGGGTTAGTATTTTAATATATCACTATTTTTATTATTATACTTACTGATTTATGTACATATATGTATTATTATTTCCTAAGTACATTATTAGTATTAATATTTCTACTATTATTATCATCTATGTTTATTAATAACACAGTATCTAGTTTATGATATGTGTTAATAGTTTATTATTATAATTATTATTATTAAAGTTATTTTAGAACTTATAAAATATTATTTGAAAATTTTATACTATTATTAATTTTGAACTTTATGTGGAGTATAGGGGTAGAGCTATGTATGTGAAACCAAAATTTGGGTTTACCCCTAAAATATTTTCTTTAGTTTTTTTTATATATATATTTATCAAATATATTTTTTGACAAATTTTTTTTTAATTTTTAGATTTTATGTACTTATATAAAATATTTTTGAATAAGAAAATTATAGGTTCCAAATTATAGAATAAATTTCTAAGTATTTTCAAATAATTATCTAAAAGTATTTTATTATTAAAAATATAGTTTTTCTACTTAGAAATATTATTTTGTGAAAAATTAGAGTTTTTTTCCCTAAAAAGATTTTTTGGAATTTTAAGTAATTAATTTAATTTACTAAATAAAATTATTTTCAAGTATTAAGAAAAGTTTTATAAAAACATATATATTATTTAACCAATTTATTTAGATATTTTCCTGCCCATGACCAAGTCATTAATCTTATTCCTTCGCCAATTCTAGATTACCTTATGTCGACCCTAACTAAATCTGACCGTCCTGGACACGATGGAACAGTCCATGCCCTCGTCAGAGGACCTTTGAGTCGTGGTAACACCGAAGTAGCAGTTCGTGCCACCTTGATTATCGCAGCACCAGGCATCAATACCAGGCAAGACATCTTACCTTTACTGTTTAGTTTCTTGCTCAATATCATGCATGTTTTATTTCTTATAAGTTGTTCTTTCAAAACCATATGTAGTTGCAAATTACTATACTTTAGTTTTCTTTATGCATTTGGCCTAGAGTTAAGGGACCACCTTTGTTTGTGCCGCATGCATCGCCCGACACCTGTGTGCCACGATGTCACGTGTCTCATATAGATTCGGACTTGCGTACCGACCGTACATCGGTGCGTATAGGACGAGCGTTAGGGGATAACTGCTAATAGATTTGTCTAGAAGACTTAGCGGTTATTATAAACATCGTCATGTGGATTCAGTACGTGTAGTACATGGGGAGGGAGAAGACAGTTATTAGGCGCAGGGGTTTCCACTCTTTTTCTTTCCTCTAGATGCCATTAGTGGTTCTTCCGAGTGCTAGTGTGACGTGCCTTTATTTATTTTCCTCTAGATGCCACTAGTACCTCGGTTGAAACACTAATGTGCCGTGCATTTATTCTCCTCTAGCTGCCGTTAGTGACTCACCCAAGAGCTAGTGGCCATGCATTTATTTTCCTCTAGATGCCCCTTAGCTCTCACCCGAGTGCTAATGGGCTGTGCATTTACTTTTATCTAGATGCCACTAGTGCCTTGGTTGAAACGCTAACGTACCGTGTTTCTAGTCTCGGAAAGTCCTTGTGTGGAACGTTGTCTTCAAAATACATTTTCACATAGAATGGTTAAGGATCTTTATTTGTGTAGTCACATATACTTTTCTGTTGAGCTTTATTTTTTCAGTTATTGGCATGATATTTTGTGTCTTATTACGTCCCTCTGAAGACCTGGTTATCTCCCCAAGTGTGTGCTCTCGTCTTTCGCAGGTATTCTAGCCATGGATATCTTTATTTCTTCGAGGATGATTGCAATTGGATCGTCTTCGCTTCGCTCGCCAAACTTATTTCATTTTCCACGTATTTCATCCCTTGCTTGTTGGTAGTGGATTTGTCTCCGCCCAAAATATTATACAAATACATTTTCGTAGATGATTATATGAATTCTTTATTTTTTTTTATTTTTGGATGAGATTAGTTGTTATGGTTTCTACTGCATATTACATCTTATATATGCATACGAGATTTCCATATACTGGAGTATACTTCGTATGTATATAGCTGGCATGTCTACGTTCCTAGTCCTACGTATTTTGGGACTAGGGCATTACAATCTCAACGAACGCAAGCTGCCTTCTGAAGTATGGGGTCCGTTGGCCGAGTTATCTATATTCTTTAGAGACTTGTGTTCAAGTAAGTTGACGATGCAACATATGTTTGAACTTGTAACACCCACTTTTCTAAAATGAGAGTAATTTTAAACTTTTGTAAAAGTTTATTATTTAATAATAGGATTTATGATTTATGGAGATTTTTAATTAATTTAATACTATTTAAAAATTGGTGAATTATTATTTTGATGTGTTAGCTAGTGAACTCTAGAATTGTTGAGCCTAGAGACTAACCATCACCATGGGGACCTAACCATATGATTAGAATGACTATTTACAACATTTTTGGCTTAAAGGTATTTGTGTCATTTTGACTTTTGGTGATTTTGAAATTTTATTAATTAAATATGTGCTATTTATTTAGTTGAGACTTGACCTAGAATCTTAGCCTAATCTAGATTAGCCTTGAGCTTAGAGTCTTGATTAGGATAACCTAGTAAATGACAAGATTAGCAATATCAAGATATTTCTAAGTAGGATATTTTCTTCTTAGGATATTTGTAGAAAGAAAGCCTTAGGACTAAATTAAACCAATAGGAGGACTTAAAATTTGGTGGAGAAGTCTTAGCCACCCATTTACATCTAAACCCACTATAGGTAGGTTAGCCTCCTTTCCTCTCATTTCATTCCATCTTGCCTCTTTTCCTTCACAAAGTGTTCTTCCCCAAATTAGATAGCTTCCCTCTTTGATTTGATCTCCAAATCCTTACATCCTTCCACCAAAACTTCTATCCAACCTTCTCATACTAACAAGGGAGGGTGCTAGCAAAGATTGGAGCAAAGTGCAAGGAGGAGTGTCCTTTTTGGAAGATCTTCGTGTCGGAGCCGTGTCCTTGGGAGTATCATTGGAATTCCACTCCCAATAGGTGAAACCAACCTTCTAAATTGATAACCTATGCATAGTAGTTAGTTTTGAATCTATAGGATTCACCCCCATGCATGTACCCCATTTAGATTCAAATTTGAGGCCTTTGGAGGTCTATTGAGGATTTTAGATATGTTTCTTGTGTCCTACTTGATAGATCCTAAATTAGGACATCCCATGTGTATGTATGTATGCTAATAGTTTAAATAGATATTTAAATTTAATTTTAAAATGGTTAGAGAGTGGATTGATCTTAGTTAGGATGGTTAGAATGAGTTTCATTTGGATACCTATGTTGGTATCCCTCTATCTTGGCCTACATGTGTTTCTTTTGTCCAAAACAACTCAAATTCGTCATAATATTCATCTACGTTTTTATTAACCAACGCAACTTAGAAATGTCATAACTTTTAGCTTAGAACTCCGATTAATCTCTTATTTTTTTAAAGAACCGTATCGAAGTTAGCTTTCCAAATATATATATTTTAATAAGCCAAAATCGTTCTAGAACTTTCTGTAAAATTATTTGAGTGTCAGCTGTCCGAAAGACAAACGCGTTTTGGTATTTTCGCGATTCCGGGCACGAAAATACGATCCATTTGAAGTTTCGGAAAGCTAACACGAAGGACTACGACATACTTTAATACTAGAATTTAGTGAAGGCCCAATTGGTACAGTATTGGTTTTAAATAGAAGAGTGACTATACGACATAGGTATTTTGTGTAACCTATGAGCCTATGTAGTATGGATATTAAATGAATGTAGAGTATGTAATACATGATATGTCAAATGAACAAAATGATATATATGATATGTATTCTCTTTACATTAATGTATATATATGGTTGAATGCAAGCATGTAGGAATACAATCAATGTAATGTATGTAAGCAATGCATAAATGCATGAATGAAAGAATGATATACAATGTATGCATGAAAGTATATAATGAATGCTAGATATGGATGCAAGGTATACCTGTAATAATAGATATGAATGCATAATGTATACCTAATGTAATGTAATATATAATGATAGCATGTATGGTAATGTAGAATATATGATGCAAGCATGTATATGTCCACTGTTTTTTCCTTTTTCTTAAATTTTTCCCTTTCCTTTCCATTTCAGTTTTCCTATTTTTCTCTCTTCTATTTTTACATGTTGTATACAATGTATATAATGTATAGATACATGTAAGTATGTAATATGCATGAATGACATGTATGTAATAAAAATAAGTATATGTATACAACTTAATGATATGTGAATAATATATATATATACATTATATGACTAATTTTGTGTGACTTGTTAGCTTATGGTTTAGTTTTGTGCTTGGTCTAGCAAGTGACTTAGGCTATGAGTTAGTAGCTATCTTGGATACTTGTTTTGCATAGACTTGTTTGTTTAGACCTAGAATTGACTAACCTAGACTAGTTGACCATTGTTGACCCAACCCTAGCTAGTTTGACCACAGTTGACTAAAGTTGACCTAGTTTGACTTTATAGTTGACCAGAGTTGACCTAGAGTTGACTTTGAACTAGATTGACTTAGACTCATGTAGATTGCATTATAATTTCAATTACCATATAAATTGAACTCTTTATAACCTGTGTTGCTCTAAATAGGACTCTGTGACTCCAGTTGGCCAGCTTTTCATATCAGTTGTTCAGGGTATCAGACGAGTACATTCTCTGATCGTTTCATACTTGTCACGACTTATATTATTGCTCTAGATTACTTTACTTGATACTGACACGATACCATCACAGATTGGTACTATATGAATCTTTTTATGGGATGTTATTCCCCTTAGCGGGCGCATCGGATATTTTATGTCATGTGGTTCATGTACATCATGTATTCCTTGCTCTTGCGTTATTCATGTATTCTCATGTTCTCTCGGGTGCTTTCATGTACGCTCATGTACTATCATGTGCTCTCATGTACATTCATGTTTCCTCATGTGCTTCGTATGTTACCAAAACATCATGTTCGTAACGTAACTTGACTGGATCCTTGTGTATTGATTGTGGGTAGGGGTGAGTATAAATGGTCAAGTGATTTACCCATCATGTTCACTCTGTTACTTTTCATGTGTTATCATGTACAACATAGCCTTCTTGGCTAGTGTCCCTCATGTTCACTCATGTATATCATGTTCAACCCAAGCCAATTATATGCCATCTCGTACTCTAAATCACTAGTCACTTACAATTCTTACTTATCATGTATATATTTCCAGTTATCAAATATCTCTCCTATTTTTATGTACATCTTCTTACAGCGTTTTATGTATCTTACTCTATTGCTTGCTTTATATTTCCTGCCATGATATGAACTGCGTGAGATGTACTGTTCTCGCTCCTGTCCTGACTGGATCTGTTGAAAATATTAAAGATGATACCGAGGATTTCTACCCAACCTACTATGGAGCCCATCTAGACAACACATGTGAGTTGGACCCACAGGAGGATCCAGCTCTAGATGGGGACGTCATCCCTACAGCTTAGACTAGATTAACTAGGCTTTATCTTATTTCATTATGTCATTCGTATTGACTTTAGAGTTGTATTATTTTCTGGATGTTTGTGATGTTGTGTCGTTTAGACACTTAGACTTTCTCTTCTGTTTGTATCTCAGTTTGAGGATTTCATATTTATCATATCGTGCTATTTTTATCTTTAGATTTGTGATTGAGTTGTACCTTAATGATTTGTCCTCCATTCGGAGAGTATATTATATTGTATTTAGTTTGTGATAGTAACTTAGGACAGCGTTCTACTGCCGACACTGCGGCGTAGGCTGGACGTACACACTTCTCGTCCCCCTACACTGGGTGCAGGTCGTGATAGAACTTGAGTAGAAGATTGTATTGACAATGTACAAGTTAGAAAAGGTATTTCCTCCCAGATTTTTTGATAGTATGGAACATTTGCCGATTCATCTTGCATACTAAGCACGTATCGGTGCTCCCGTCCATTATCGTTGGATGTATCCATTTGAGAGGTATAAAATATTTATTTATCTAGTACTAATAATTATTTTATTCAAACAGATCTAATATTGAATATATTATTTATAGATATCTACATCACCTGAAGAAGAAGGTGGGCAATAAGGCCCATGTAGAAGCTTCGATATACGAATCATATATTATTGAGGAGGTCTCAAACTTTTGCTCAATCTACTTCGATACTCATGTCAGAACAAACTGGAATAGAGCACCAAGAAATGATGAAGGTGAGGTCGATGAACCGAATCGTAGAATCTGCACTATCTTCATTGTTGGTGGCAAGCCTACAAGTGCTTCTAAGTTATGGTGGTTGGAGGACGATGAGTTTGAAGCCACTCATCGGTATATCTGCCTAAATAGTAGTATAGAGGAGATGGAAGATATAGAGAAGTAAGAGACATAATTTTGCTATGTTATACTCCAATTTTACGATATATTTGTAAAAATTTCACTAAATTTTCTCGTTTTTATCACAGTATTTTTAGAGCTGAGATAAAAATGGAGAGATCTAACATTGATGATGATGATCTTAATAGAGTGGTTGACAGAAAATTTTTGTCGTGGTTCCATAACTATGTAAGGATTAGTATCATTTAACTATTCTAAATTCAATTGACCGATGAAAGGACTTTTGTCCTAATGACGTTATGATACATGATGTTTTAGGTTTTTCGTCCTGGCACACAATTGACCGACGAAAGACTTCGAGCACTAGCTATCAGACTAAGCAAGAGGGCGAAATGTTGGGATGGATATACCATCAATGGCTTCAAATTTAGAACCACTGATAAGCCTATCAATCACTCATTTGTCGATGAGGAGGCTAATTCCACAAAGAATTTTGGAGTTTGTGTAAGGGGTTCAGTCTACGACGTCGATCCAGAATTTGATTATTACGGTGTTCTAAGAGATATTGTAGAGATTACTCTTTTGATACCCAAATTGTGTTGTTCAAATGTGATTGGTTCGACACAACACCCAAGCAAGGATAGAGAAATGACAAACAATTTAGATTTATTGATATAAAATACGAAAAAAAGATATACAGGTTTCAAACCGTTTGTGTTGGCTAGTCAAACGGTCCAAGTGTACTATACGAATTATCCTCGTCGACGACACACGACTCGTGATTGGTGGACTGTATGCAAAACTAAAGCAAAAAATACATATAATATTGGAGATCAAGCATACCAAGAGGATAAGGTAGTCATGCCTCAACTAATAAATATAAGTTTAGCCGGCATTGATGACATGGAGGTTGACATTACTGTAAAGGATGATATAGTTGACGAAGAGCTTGACATAGAGGACTTACCTCATGTAGATGAGGAGTCTGAAATGGACGTATCGGATGAGGAGGAAGAATTTGAAGATGAAGGTGAAAGTGGAAGTAATAGTGAAAATGAAGAAGATGAAGATTAAGAAGATTTGGATTACGAAGAAGATGAAGAAGATTAATACATATTACCTATTAGATTTGTATTAATTATTTGTATCAACACACCTTTATTTAATTTCTATTAGATTTGTATTGATTATTTGTATCATCACATCATTTTTTTATTTCTTTCAGATTTACATATGACGGGACGAGGTCGTCCACGTCGACTTCGAGGATCTGGGTCGACCCGTCCTCCTACTCCTGCTCCTCCTAGTACTCCGGTTGTAGATCATCGAGGAGTTAGCGAGAAAGATTTGGTTGATGAGGAGGATGGCTTATCTCCGCCGTTCGCTCGTTCTTCAGTCGGCGGAGCTAGCCCTGATATTCCTTCAGCATCTATTCCTACCGGTGCTGGTGCCCCGTCTTCTATGCCGGAGACTGCACCTATCGCTCCTACTACGACGAACCCATATCCTAGCCTTTTGGTCGACCGCGGAGTGTACATACGTCGACCAGGATTTGCAGAACCTCCTACCCTGCCAGAGCGGCCAGTCAATATCACTCGTACCGAGCTGTGGGCCGATGGAACGACATAAGTATACTAGTGTTAGTAGACACATTTATTCATACTCTATTTATTATCTAATCGTATATTATTTTGTTTATTCCAGGTTCTTTCCAGTCCAGGCTGGTAGAGATTTGGGGGAGTTGATGCGTCGACAATTCCATGGTCCCTATCTGAACTTCGGGGACATCCTAGTTGATAGACGATTCATTTGGCTCGAGGTGCTTGAGGTATGTCTAAATAATATCGTCTTTGTTTACAACATTTCTTAAGTATTTGCTCATTTGTTTTTATTTGTCATTATTTGCAGAAGTTGTACTGGTGGCCGGCGCATAGAGATCAGGCGATCCGGAAGTGCTATAAGTCCGTCGCCAGTAAGAGGTTTAGGGATATGGTCAACGACCAGAAGGCGTTGGCTACACTAAATAGCGCTCTTTGCAAGGAGCGGTTGAAGGAGGAACTCTGGAAGGAGATGAAAAAGAAGATGGACACTCCGGCCTATAAAGCAAAGTGTGAGAAGGCAAAGGCTGTCCGTGCTAAGGATGGTCACCACACGAGAGGATACATTCCAATTATAGAGCATTATCGACGGCTGGTGAGTATTCTTATTTATTATTTCTTCAATTATTTAAGTTTAATATTTAATTATAAATTGATGTTTAATTGTTACAGTACGAGGAGGTCGCCAAGGCAGGCGGAGATCCGAACGCCGTGGACTTCCCTAAAGTTTTCGAGCGTACCCATAAGCGAAAGAAGGATGGGAAGCTCGTAGATGATCTAGCGACCAAAGCCTATGTAAGTTTTTCGATTCCTATATCTAATTACATTTTTTTTTCGTCTTTACGTACTTAACTATATTCAGTTTAGCGAAATAGTTAGTCTGAACTCCAATATAAATATTAACTCTAAATCATAACCCTAAGTAGCATTATAAATCAAAGAATAGTTTAAGAGGCGTATGAGAACGTAACCATAACAATACTTACATCGAAAATAAAATACCAATATTAACTCTAAATCTATTCACCTATATAAATATAGGAGACTTATGAGACTTTAGAGAGTCAAGTCGGTAAGGGAGGGATTGCCGAGGGGGGGGGAGCTGGGACTAGTCAGCCACCGTCGCCGGCTGTGAGGAACGACTTGGGGATACAAGCTGTAGGTAGAGGGAAAGGGGACAACATGTACGGTACCAGATCGTTGGCATCGCAGCCGTCCGTTTATTCCAGAGCTCCTCTATCTCCACCACCTCTACCTCCACAGACCGACGATACTGCCGACGCCTATACCTTACGGCCGACGCGTACACCTTGCGGCAGATTACACAGATTTTGGTGGCCCTCTAGGGCCATGTAGGGCAGATGAGTGGAGCTCTGATCACAGCAGGTCTAATGCCTGCCCCTACTGTACCGGCTCCAGCTTCGACCACAGCACCTCCGCCAACGACCACAACGCCTACTGTACCGGCTCTAGCTTCGACCACAGCGCCTCCGCCAACGACTGCTCCTCCGACCACAGTGCCTCTTATCGTGCCGCCGACTCTTCCAGACGAAGTTCCTGCCGATGATGTACAGCGGATCCTCTCTTTGGTCCTAGGACAGTTATATTCATGCGGACGGCTGGTTATGCCTCCGCCACCTCCTCCACCTCTACCACCATCAGTTTGAGATTTGTTTATTTTTTTGTTGTATTTGACGATGAGTTGTATTTGACGATGAGTTTGTGTATATGTACTATTGCGACTGTTGGACGTATTTTATCATTTGACTATTGGAAGTGTTTATATATGTACTATATTTCACTGGTGAACATATTTGATTGTTGGATGTGTTTGATCGAGATGCTTGGGTTTATTTTGTATATATTGGGGTTATAGAATTTATGTATGACTGTTAGACATATTCGGGGTTATAGAGTTTATGTATGACTTTGGAATGACTGTTGGACATATTTGACTTTTGGAATGAGTTTATGTTTGTATTGCCAGGTTTGAGCAAAGCTGGAACAATTTAATGTGGTATAAATAAAATGATTAGCGACTAACCAGCGACGGATTAGCGACGTAAGACTGAAAATTTGCAGACTAGCGACGGATTAGCGAGGGAATCCTGGAAATATTTTCAGGTTAGCGACGGATTAGCGACGAAAATATCAGTCGCTGAGCTTCTGTCTGATATCAAAACCGTATCAGACGAGTCAGCGGCGAAAATTTTTGTCGCTGAGCTTCTGGAAAATTTGATATTTTGGCTCACTAGAAAATGTCGCTAATTCGTCGCTAATATGTCGCTGTGGTCGCCGACGTTTTGAATTCGTTGCTAATCCGTTGCTATATTTGCGTCGGTAGTTCCATCGGTAATTCGTCGCTATAGCGACGGATTATCGACGTATTTTCTATAGCGACGTTATGTTTATCGACGTCAGTTATCCGTCGGTAATTAGTCGGTAATCTAATTTAGCGATAGAATATACGTATTTAGCGACGGATTGTTCCGTCGCTAAATACCAATATTTTAGTAGTGATAGGCCGGTTTAAAGTATTTCTCGAAGTGCATGTCCGCATGACTTCTCAAGTAAAAGGATGCAGCATTTGAGTAGTTCAGAGACTTCAGGGATGAAGCTGAACGTTAAACCGATCTACAACTACTCAGAAGTGATCGAGGTGGAGAGTATAGGTCTCATGAATTCGCATCGTTCTGCAGAGAACATGGTATTGTTAATGAGACGTCTGCTCCATACTCCCCTCAATCAAACGGTGTTGCGGAAAGGAAGAACAGAACGTTAACAGAGATGATGAACTTAATGCTATTGACTGTAGGTCTTCCAAATTGCTTTTAGAGCGAAGCAGTGCTTACTGCTACTCTCATTCTGTATAAAATACCGTATGAAACTTTCGATGTCACTCCTCATGAACTCTGGTTCAAGGTCAGACCCAACTTGAATGTTATTTGAGTGTGGGGGTGTCTGGCGTATGTGAAGCTTACGGATTTGAAGATACAGATATAGCAAGTGTCACTGAGACAAAGAAGTTCCTCTCGTCTAAGTTCAGCATGAAGGACTTAGGAGAAGCTGATGTAGTAGAAGCATGGAAAATATGGGGTTCATGCGGATCACAACTGACCACATGAGTACTTTGGGACAAATTGGTCCGAATAAAGAAGAGCCGCATGACAGACTCGGCATGCCCCCTGCGGCCCATCTTCACTATCTCGCAACCAGATTGATTTGAGCCGCAGAAGGAATAGTTACTTATATGGCCAAGATGATCAACTTTCCTGAAAAGCTGACAAACTCTGTCAAAATTGACAAAACTGACAGCTCTGACACTCTGACAAAAAAAAGATAGGACGTGATCAGACAAAATGTCATGTCACCATCCTGGACATAGTCATGCGGCCAGAAGGACTGCGACCCGTTGCATGAACCTTATACGGCTCAATCCATGCGCTTCATGCGGCCAAGGGTGACTGCAACCTGAGCCGCATGAGCTTTATGCGGCCCAGAATATAGAGTCTATGCGGCTCAAAAGTCCCCAAGCTACATGCGGACCAAAGGAGACCGCTACCTAAGCCGCATAAATCTAATGAGGCCCAGCTTGGCCGAACACTAAAAGACATATGTGGCTCAAAATGACTCAAGCAAATTAATCCTATCCTGCGATAGGACACGTGGCAGACTGACCAAGTCTCAAACAAACAGATTTGCTGTAAAAAAATCTCAATAAGTCACCAGTTGGCGGCCAAAGAGCAGGTCTTTTTGTGCTGATTTAGCCACGTGGTCATGTTGCCATCTATACGGCTCAAGATATCTATCAATATAAATAGCAGGGTACCACACCCATGCAAAAGGCTGGCAATCTACGAAGGGTAATTTCTTCAAGAGCAAGGACCGTGTCAGATAGTCCAAGGAGTAAGGCAGAGTTGCTACACTTTCTCGAGCCTCCATCGTCATCCTCCAGAATAAAGCAAGTTTACAATCAAGTTCAATTCATGTGTAATTCTTGTTCTTGATATTTTATGGCAAATACAATGGCGACTTTGCTGGGGACGTCCTTCTCATCTGATGAGAAGTTGGTGACGCAATCCGACGCATCCAAGCTCGGCTCTGCGCAGCAAATGCTCGTGGTTCGTTTTGACCAACGAGCATTCGAAGAAATTCTCTCTGAAGGGAGCGCAAGCCCGTCACAGAAGCGAGCCAACCCAAAGAGAACCCGGGGACGTCGAAGCACAAAACTGCTGCCCCCAACAGGTTCTCGAAGAAGCTCCTTCTACGGCCCAAGACGGTGATCAAAGCTCTCATGCGGCCTTGCTTCCGAACGAGAGAGAAACCCCACTGTCCCCAAACAGCAAAGGAAAAATACTACGATGCTAAGCTTTTGGGGGCACAAGGGAAATCCATACGACGAGGAAGAGGCCGCATAAGAGAGATGAGAAGTCTGTATATGCGGCAGCCAACTCTGGCCGCAGGCAGAGGGACCATGCGGCAGTCAACTCTGGACGCAGGCAGAGGGACCATGCGGCAGTCAACTCTGGCCGCAGGCAGAGTGGCCCATGCGGCAGCCAACGGAAGCAGGCAGATGGCCATGCGACAGCCAATCCTTGTCGCAGACAGGGTATCTCATGCGACCCTGTCAGAAGCTCTGTGTTCGACCGTCTCATACAGGTCCGACCCTATGCG
>JANAVB010006798.1:709133-719133 GCA_029216955.1 Iris pallida
GCGGCTACGACGATCTGATGTCCGTGGAAACGCCCCAGCTGGACAGAAGATCGTTGAAGCCCCTTGGGAGGAGGACCTTCCTAAACTTGGTGCTGAGACTCGCCCAAATATTCGTGGCCAGATCACCGGTGGTAAGGATGTGCTCTGCAGATTCGGCTTGTGGGGAAGTGCAGCAATGGCAACTCGACGCTAGGTTTAGCCAAACGAGGTGATGGGCGTCATCGGGTGGGGAGCTTCGGAAGTGGGCTCGCCAGATAAGGATCGACATTTGATGGTATGCATACGTGCCAGAAAGGAGCGATGAGGGGTGATGGGGTCCCGAAGCCGCAGACGACTGACCTGGCGAAATACAGAGAGAACTGGCCGTTCGTGCTCGAGGACCATCTCGTTATGTCCGTAGTGTCGGAGAGGCAGAGATTCGCAGTGGCAAGATGGGCGGCAGCCGCTGGACCGAGCCAGTTCCTGGCTCGATCCCAGATCCATCCGGACGAAGGATCCCAAAGCTCGCGAATCTGGCCCTCCCTCAGGGGGGACTCGGGGGGGGGGGGTGCCAGAGGTTTCCACCCAGCCAACGACCGTGGCTCATCGATGAGTAGCCTTTACCCAGCTGGATGTGTATGAGGGGGTCTGCAAGCTGTCGGCCTCGGGTAATGCGTCTCCAGGATGTCGATGAACGGTTGTTGACTAAGGCCGTCCCAGGATGGAAATATTTGAAGTATCTCGCTCGCATGAAGCGAGTCCAAATTGAATTGTCTGTGCGCAGCTTCCACCATAACTTCATGGAGCATGCGTCGGCGATGTGTTCCAATCTACAGAATCCCAGACCGCCCTCGGAGGTAGGTTTAGCCACAGTGGTCCAACTGGCCCAGTGGTGCTTATCTTTGCCTTTGTTGTGACCCCAGAAGAAGCTGGCGAAGAAGGATTCAAGCGAAGCGAGAACCTTTTTGGGAGGGTTGCAGACCACCAGGGTGTAGATAGGAATGGAGGATAGGACGTACTTGATCAGAATCAGCTTGCCTCCGGGCGAGAGGGTAGCATTGTGCCAGCCCTCGATCCTTTTCCTGATGGCGCTGACCATATACTCGAAGATACCCGAGTTGGCCTTGCCATAGACCAGTGGGCACCCTAAGTAGGTAAAAGGGGGGTATGTTGTGGCAAAGAAAGTCAAGTTGGAGAGCGTCGTAGAGTGTGACCTGTCCGTTTTGTGATGTGTGTAGATGACGCTCTTGTTGTTGTTCATTCTTTGTCTGAAACATCTGGTATACCTGTTCAGCATTTGAAGGACCACCTCGATTGAGCCGATGTCGCCGGAGGAAAAAAGAGGACATCTTCAGCTTAAGCAAGGTGGGTGATGATGGGGCAGCCGATGGTGGTGTAAAAGTGGTCGAACCGCGGGGTATTGGGCAGGCTCTTAAGGATTTTACTGTGGGCCTCCGCAGTAATGATGAAGATAGTGGCAGAAAGAGGATCCCCCTGGCGAACGCCATGGCAGCCATCGGCCTGGCCATTAATTATGGTGAAGAACCGGGAATTGCTGATGGACCTGAAGATGATGTCAATCCTGTTGGCCCATTCCATGGTCACACCCGATTTCGATAATCAACATACACTTAAGTCAATACACAAAATATAAAAAATGCTGCTAATCATTTCAGGATACATGAAATCAAATTCAACGGACGATGTACTGCATCAAACAAAGCGTCAACATCATCAAATCTTCAGAAGACTCATTTCTTATTTTATTCTGTATTTTATATTTTATTGAGTCTAGGATTTATTTTGTAAATTCAGTTTTGGTAATACTGACTTAGGTTTAAACTGTCCACATTCCAAAAGCCTACCTATTTACCATTCGTATTTCATTTACAAAACATTTCAAAAACATATTTTGAAAATAGCCTTTACAAATGATTTTACAAATAACCAAAAACATATTTTGAAAACTGTTTTTACAAATGATATCTCCTGACAGAACTCGTAACCGAGTTCGGCCCGAGTTCGGTCCGAACTCTAACCGAGTTCGGTCCAAAATGATTCAAACTTCTGTTGCCTCCAAATCAGCGAGCAACGTCTCTTTGCGAGATATTTGCATCCGAACTCTGCCCGAACTCTGTCCGAGTTCGGTTCGAGAAAACACCTATAAATAGAGAAGAACTTTTCATTTCAAATCATTCATTCATTCATCATTCTCTCTTCTCTACTACTCAAGTGTTTTCAAACGATCTAAGACTTTCAAATCATACCTATACATCTCTTAGCCAAAAGCCAGTACTATCAGAGTTGATTTAGATTCTTTTGGTATTTCAAGAGTTATAAAGAGGTCGTTCCAAGTTCAACAACTTTTTCTGTTGTGGAGTTGGTCGTGCGCTCGTCACCAAGCATGGTGTGTGTTGTGGAGCTGGTCTTGCGCTCGTCACCAAGCACGGTGTTGTAAGAGACTGCAAGCTCTCAGTTAAAGCTTGTGCCATAGTAGATTAACATCGAGCAAGAGTACTCGAGACTAGATTAGTCCTCTCAGAGGGATAGCAGTATATATCGCTGTGTCACTGAGTTTGAATTCTCTATCTTTATTTACTATCTCTTATATCTCTGCCATAGTTTAATTTTTAATTGGTGATTATTTTCTGCTGCACACACACACTCTATTTACCCCCCCCACTAGAGGTGCTCAACGGTCCTACAATTGGTATCAGAGCGGATTATATTCTTATATAACATACCTTAGAGAGTATATATATATGGCAGCCGTGAAATCTATATTCAACGGTGAAAGGCAATCCACAAATAGACCTCCCCTATTTGATGGAACAAATTATACCTACTGGAAACACGAATGACTTTCTTTCTAAAGTCTCGCGACTTTAATCTTTGGTCAATAGTCATTGATGGTTATAAGAAACCAGCACCAACAGTGGTTGAAGGCCAGCTGGTGGAAAAGACACATGATAAGTACACTGAAGCTGAAAAGGCTAAAGCTAGCCTAGATGCTTGTGCCATCAATGCACTATTCTGTGCAATTGACAAAACCGAGTTCAACAGAGTTTCAACCTGTAAGACGTCTCACGAAATTTGGAAACTCCTTGAGGTAACCCATGAAGGTACTTCCCAAGTGAAGGAATCCAAAATTAGTAGACTGACACAGGAGTATGAATCTTTTAAGATGAAACCCGGTGAGTCAATTACACAGATGTTTACTTATTTCCTTGATATAACTAATCCTTTACAATCTCTTGGTAAGGATTACAGCAATCACGAGAAGATCAAAAAAGTGCTGCAGGCTCTAACAAAGAACTGGAATCCAAAAGCCACAGCAATTATTGAAGAAAACGATCTCACCACTATGACTCTGGAAACGCTGATGGGCAAACTCATGACCCATGAACTCGACTTGCAAGATTTTGAAGAAGCAACACCAAAGGAGAAATCTATTGCCTTCAAAGCTCAAGCAAGAAAATCAACATACAACGATTCCGATGAAGAATCGTCAAGTGGTGATGAACGAGCCCTACTTGTGAAGAACTTCAAGAAATATCTAAAGTTCACAAGTAGAAAGAAGAAAGATGTCCAAGAAAGCAACGAAGATGAAACTATATGCTTTGGATGCAAGAAGTCAGGGCATATGAAGAAGGACTGTCCAACCACCAAGAAAAGCAGTCCATACGATAGATCAAGATCAAGCAGAAAAGTAACATCTGGTCGAAAGTATGCCAACACAAGCACCTGGCACGAAAACGATGCCAGTTATACAGAAGAAGAAGACAGACCCTGCGACAATGCAAATGTTTGTCTCATTGCATTTGATAAGGTATCATCTAACCCTTTGTTTGATGATTTCACTTTCGATGAATTAGAGAATGCCTTTAGCGAACTACTTGAAGATCACAAAACTGTGCTCGACAAGTATAAGCAATCTCGAAAAGAGATTAAGGCACACACAACCGAGATAGCTAGACTGTCCAATCTGATTGAAGATATTAAAGAGACATCTACTACCGGTAACACGGAAGAGATAGCCAAACTCAAGGTAGACTATCATAAGGCTATCCTCAATATTGAAAAGAAAGAAATAGACTATGTCAAAGTACAAAAGCTTTATGACATAGAGAAGAAGATGCACTTAGTAACTGAACAAAGACTCCTAGATATGACTGCTAGATACGAAGAGTCTATTGCGATTTCTAAAAAGTTAGAAATCAAGTTAGACAAACAGGCAATACCTGTGACACAGCCTAAGATTAGTCCTAATGCTAAGCATACACCTAAAAGGACTAAACACAAGAAAGCACAGAAGAAACACGAACATTATCATGCTTTCACTTATAGGTTCTCGAAACAAAACAAGCTTGCAAACACATTTTCTACCACTAAACTAACTTGCACATATTATGGTACGCACGGACATATTTCACACTATTATCTTGCAAGAAAACTTGTTGACAACCATACTTTAGTCTGGAGACCTAAAGCTAATCTAAGTGGACCCTTCAGAAAATGGGTACCAAAGGATTCATCTACTTGTCTTGTAGGTGGACCCTCAACCCTCTCATGCTAGAAGCAAGTGGATCCTCGATAGCGGATGTTCGCGACACATGACTGGTGATGCATCTTTATTCGCTACGCTATCGATGAAGAAAGAAGGATACGTCTCCTTCGGAAATAACTTGAGAGGTGATATAATAGGTAATGGTACTGTAGGTATTTCTCCTTATCCAATAATAAAGGATGTTTGTCTAGTAACTGAATTGAAACATAACCTATTGAGCATAAGTCATTTGGCAGATAATGGTTATGGTATCAATTTTGTGAAAGATAAATGTACCGTATATGATATGTCATCTGGTCATCCCGTATATAAAGGGATTAGAGAAGACAACATTTATGTTTTCTTTTTGGAGAATACTAATAATGCAGGAAGGTGCCTAGTAGCCAATCAAGATGAAAGCTGGCTATGGCACATGAGACTAGGACATGCAAACATGGATACTATCTCACGTCTAAATACAAAGAAGTTGGTAAGAGGACTCCCTGAAATTCTATTCAAGAGAGATATGGTATGTGCTGACTGCGAAAAGAACAAAGCACATAGGTCTACTTTTAAATCCATCAATGCTGTAAGACTTCGAGACCTTTGCAGTTAATTCATATGGATTTATTTGGTCCTAGTAGAGTCGCTAGTCTTGGCGGTAAGCTCTACGCTTTTGTTATTGTTGATGATTTCTCTCGATTTACTTGGGTTTATTTCTTATCAAACAAAAGTGATGTAATTTTTGAATTTCAGATATTTTGCAAAAAGGTACAAAACGAAAAAGGCTTCATGATTACTCTTATTCGAAGTGATCATGGTGGCGAATTCGAAAATTCTGATTTCAAAAAGTTTTGTGATGATAGTAGATATTACCACGAATTTTCTTATCCTAGAACTCCCCAACAGAATGGTGCTGTGGAGCGGAAGAATCGTACTCTAAACGAAATGGCTAGAGTCATGCTGAATCAGTATAATCTTCCTAAATATTTTTGGGCAGAAGCTGTTAGTACAGCCTGTCATGTTTTAAATAGGGTGTTAATTCGACCAATCTCGAAGAAAACACCATATGAGCTTTGGTTTGGAAGAATTCCAAACATTTCTTATTTCAAAGTTTTGGTTGTCGCTGTTTTATCCTGAACACCAAGGATAACTTGGGAAAGTTCGACTCCAAAGCAGATGACGGGATATTTCTCGGATATGCTGCTAAGAGTAAGGGATATAGAATTTTCAATAAAAGATCTATGGTTGTTGAAGAGACTATTAATGTTACCTTTGATGAGTTAAATAGTCACAGATCTAGCGACAGTGATGATGAAGATACACATACAAAGACTAATAAGAGTTCTGAAAAAGATCTGACCCAAGAGGCAAGGACTGATAAAAGTTCCGAAGATGCAGGAACTGAGAAGAGCCTTGTGAAAGATATGGCCCAAAGATTTGAATTATTGAGATTCAAGCCAGATCATCTAGAAACTCTCATTATAGGTGATGTATCCAAAGGTGTAAGTACACGTTCATCTCTTAAAGATTCTGAATTAGCAGTAAATGTAGCATTTATTTCAAAAATAGAACCTAAGAATGTAGATGATGCTTTTACTGATGAGTTTTGAATTTCTGCCATGCAAGAGGAACTTAATCAATTTGAGAGAAACCAAGTTTGGGAACTTGTTCCTAAACTAATTGGTCAATCTATAATTGGTACCAAATGGGTGTTCCGAAATAAACTCAGTAAAGATGGACAAGTTCTACGCAACAAAGTACGTCTAGTGGCACAAGGTTATAATCAAGAAGAAGGAATTGATTATGATGAGACCTATGCTCTTGTTGCTAGACTAGAAGCCATCCGCATGTTTTTGTGCATTTGCATGTTTTAATAATTTTAAACTTTTTCAAATGGACGTGAAAAGCGCATTTTTAAATGGATTTTTGAAAGAAGAGGTTTTTATAAAACAACCCCCTGATTTTGAAGATTTTCAAAAACCTGATCACGTCTTCAAGCTTAAGAAAGCACTTTATGGACTCAAACAAGCACCTCGTGCTTGGTATGAACGCCTAAGCGCCTTCTTACTTGATAATGGATTTTCGAAAGAAAAGATTGATACTACTTTATTTATTAAATCCATGAATGATGATATTCTTCTAGTGCAAATTTATGTAGATGACATTATATTTGGTTCTACTAATGAAAAACTCTGTCAAGATTTTGCCAAGTATATACAGAGTAAATTTGAGATGAGTATGATGGGAGAGCTAAACTTCTTCCTAGGACTTCAAATCAAACAGCACTAGAACGGAACATTCATCAACCAAGCTAAATACACGAAGGACATACTGAGAAAGTACGACTTCGAGAATGTAAAGCCAATCGGGACGCCTATGGCTACATCTACAAAGCTTGATGCTGATGAAAGTGGCAAACCTGTCGATCAGCGTAAGTATCGAGGTATGATTGGTAGTTTATTATACTTAACTGCTAGTCGCCCTGATATTATGTTTAGCGTTTGCATTTGTGCACGTTATCAGGCAAACCCTAAGGAATCACATCTTAGTGCCGTTAAGCGTATCTTCCGATACCTTAAAGGAACTTCTACAGTTGGCTTATGGTATTCCAAAACCAAATTCTTTGACCTTATAGGTTACTCGGATGCAGATTTTGCTGGATACAAAGTGGACCGTAAAAGTACAAGTGGTACATGTCATTTCTTAGGAAAGGCCTTAGTCTCTTGGTTTAGCAAGAAACAAAATTCAGTAGCATTATCAACAATTGAGGCTGAGTATATCGCCGTAGGACGTTGTTGTGCTCAGATTTTGTGGATAAAGCAAACCTTAGAGGACTACAATCTGCACTACACTAATGTTCCTATTTATTATGACAATACTAGTACTATAAATTTGACTAAGAACCCTATTTGTCATTCACGCACAAAGCACATAGAAATTAGACATCATTTCCTTCGTGATCATCAACAACACGGGAATATCTGCCTAGAATTTATTGACACTGATCATCAACTAGCTGATATATTCACTAAACCATTGGCTGAAGACCGTTTTAACATTTTGAGGCGTGAGCTCGACATTCTTGAATTCTCAGACTCATAATGTATATGGTAATTAAAATTGAATTTATGACTTGATACTTTATTATTTATTTAACGAAAATTGTTTTTGGGTACAAACTTAAAAAGGGTATGTCTGTCACCATGACTACGGTCGAAGCGAAGCGATATTTAAGAGTTTCCCGGTGAACCTCCGTTAGCTGGGACAACCCCTACAGTTAACCCAAAAATAACAGTCGTTATTTAATATTACAGTCAAAGTTATTAAATTTTACTTTTAAACCTACCAGAACGCATTGACTGTCTCGAAAATGCAAGTGGCCGAACTCGGCCCGAACTCTGACCGAGTTCGGACCGAATTCGGACCGAGTTCGGTCGGCGCTGTATTAATTCCAGAACCGAACAGCCGGCCCTAGTGTCTATAAAACCCATCTTTTCTTCCACTTTCTCCACACAACAACTCGTGGAAATCACTCCTCTCTTCCTAGAAGCTTTTCCTCCTCCATCTTAGCAAGGTTCCGAAGAGATCTAGTGGGCGATCATCTTGTTCCTCCTTTCTTTTTCTTCAAAAGGTACTTTCTCTCTATTTTCTCATGGCCCCCAAGCGTCATAGAGGAACCACTTCCCAAGGTGCCTCCTCTTCTTCTGAATACACCCCTGCTAGTCTATTCAGTCCAGCACGACCTAGAGATCTCGATGAATATGACTCTACTTTATTCCCGGACAAAGATTTTTCGGATCTCTGGTTCGACTCTTTTTTTGGTCGTCGTATTTGTACTGGAGCTTTTGTAAACTTTACTACTTTCTTTGAGTACGCTCCAACTTTTGACCAACTTGGGTACCGAGATTTCTTCGAGGTACAAGAAAATATTTTTGACAACGCCGTCCGTATGTTTTAGTGCAACCTGCAAGTAAAACCAAACAGAAATTTCTATTCTTGCGTTGCTGGGCAAGAATTGGAATTTAGTGCTACCGATATCAGCAAATTCTTCCATATTCCTGATCTAGGTGATGCATTGGTTGACATCTATCATATTCAATTCCCTGCTGATGTCACTCTTGCTTCCTTCAGGGAACTAATCTGTCATCCTAACCCTGTTCTCCGTAGAATTTTTGCCAAAAATTTGAACCAAACCTTCTATGAACTTCATCGTATGATTTTCTCCGTTCTTCTTTCAAAGAAAGGTTCTACTGATGAAGTAACCTTTATGGAACTATCTGCTTTGTATCATATTCACTTTGGCATCCCAATCTCTATTCCCAAAACTGTGATGTCCTGGATGCTTAACTGCAGAAATGCAAGTAGGAATCTAGTATATCCAATGCACTTAGCTTCTATCTTTCGACGATTCGAGATTGATCTTGAGACGTGTGCCATCTCCTCCACTCCTGTCGAGCTGACTAGATCTCGTCGATTTCCTGCTCCACCTCTGCCTCATGGAGCTCATCCTGCTCCAGCTGCTGATGCTGAGGTCCCTCCTACTGATGCTCCTCCTGTTTCGGCCCCGGTCCCGGGATTTGATCAGACGTTCTATCAGCGCTTTGATGGCTTTGTTGCTGTCTCTACGCAACGTCATCTGGATTCGGAGTTCCGGCGCATTTCTCAGGCCCAGGTGCTAAGGAATGGCATTGCTGACCTCCACTACAGCCTGGCTCATGAACCTGTCCATCCAGTCACCATCTTACCTCACCCTACCTTTCCGGGTCCTCGATTTACTGATGAGGCTTCCTTTCAGTATTTTGACCTGACTACAGCCTACTTTCCTCATAAGGCTTCTAATGCGGACAACCCCACGATGTGACATGGATTCAGCTATGGGCTAGTGGACATTTATTAGATGATGATCAGTTGATGTAGTTTTTTTATTATTTCATGTCTAAACTGATTAGTTAGATATTTTTAGTTGTACTTTTGGATTATTAGTGGAAATTTTCATGACTGTTTCAGTTTATTATGAGCTGTTTCTTTCTATATTAGTTGTTTCCATATGTCTTATGCTGTGATTATGTCTTTTGCTTCACTTTGTCTTGTGTTTGTCTATTGTTGGCTTCACATATTACGGGGGAGCCAAGTCATTTTCCTACTTGACAAAGGGGGAGAAAAAGAGTACAATACCAAAAAGCAAAGCATATACAAATCCAAAAACAAAACATCTCATTTTTTTCAGGTACTTTGTATTTTGTTCTATTTCATATAAATATATTTTGGTATAGACTCAAGTTTGTCAATTATCAAAATGGGGGAGATTGTTGGCCCATTCCATGATCACACCCGATTTCGATAATCAACATACACTTAAGTCAATACACAAAATATAGAAAATGCTGCTAATCATTTCAGTATACATGAAATCAAATTCAACGGACGATGTACTGCATCAAACAAAGCGTCAACATCATCAAATCTTCAGAA
>JANAVB010006798.1:724133-739133 GCA_029216955.1 Iris pallida
CCTGTTGGAAGAGTGTCTCCTTGAGTGTGCGTGACTTTCACGTACACTGCTCCTTCAGCGTGCGTGACTTTTCATGCACACTGCTCCTTCAGCGTGCGTGACTTTTCATGCATACTGCTCCCTTGAGCGTGCGTGACTTTTCACCTACGCTGCCCTCTGTAGCGTGCGTGACTTTTCACCTACGCTGCTCTCTCAGCGTGCGTGACTTTTTCCCTACGCTGCTCTCTCAGCGTGCGTGACTTTTCACGTACGCAGCTCCCTTGAGCGTGCGTGACTTTTCACCCACGCAGCTCTCTGTAGCGTGCGTGACTTTTCACCTACGCTGCTCTCTGTAGCGTGCGTGACCTTTCACCTACGCTGCTCTCTGGCGTGCGTGACTTTTTACGTATGCAGCTCCCTCAGCGTACGTGACTTTTCGTACGCTGCTCCCCTGACCCCTTGTTTAATCCATTGACTCTTGGAGTTTTGGTCTTATTTCTTTAAGCTTGGCTTTTCTATAGTCCTGTTTATTGATATTTTATTAGATATTTTACGCCCATTTTATATCCTTACGTCTTTTGTCATGAACTTGATTTTACTGAATATGTTGGGAATGACTATTGTACATGGCATGGTATGACAAGGAACTAGCATAACATGATGGTGACCCGTAGTGGTGCACTCCTGACATGACCAACCTGACATGATAGTGGCCCGTCGTGGCGCACTCCTGACAAGTACCCTGACATGATTTATCTTGATAATTTAACTTGACCTGCCTTGACACCGTGGGTGGTTCTTTCTTGCTTGCTTGTTAAATCCATTTGTCCTGTCTTGCATCATGTCTAGGATGGGACTCCTGAGTACCACGGTCAGGAGCACCTACTAAAATGGATTAAGGTTAATAACTAGAATAATACAGTAGTCATGAAGAGATAACACAGCTACAGGCAATCCCGTTACCTGGGCGCTCTTGGGATCTGTAGCCTGCCGTCGAGTAGGGCACATTTCCAGCACACCGTTGTGTGTTGCACCCTCTAAGTCACCTAAGGGTACATTTGTCTTCTGGGCGATGTACCCACCTGAATTCAACCCCTAATTTTCGACCTGGGTAACCTGGATGGTCTGCAGGGCTTGTGGCTGTAGAACAATCTCACTGCATCTTGCTAGTAATTAGGCATGTGATAACCCTAGTTAGTTAAAGTAGTAAGCCGTAATATCTGCTTGGCCGTGATTGATTGAATGAGGTATAACCAGTCTAGCCATGTCTTGATCCAGTACAAGATTGTTTCCTGTCTTGATCTTCTTACATTATTTTCTTGTCGATAAATGGTGGGAAACCAAGCTCTGTTCAGATGAAGGGTTATAACCCCGGTCCTTGTTTGGTTTACGGGTTGTAACCTGGCTATCGGAATAGTTCTATGGTTATCTCGTCGTATATCATCCTGACATGTTTTCATAATTCTGGTTTTAATATTAGATTTTCTTGTGCTGATTTCTGGCTTTTGTTCTTATTTCGTGGCCCCCTTGTGGCACTTACTCTTTCTGGGGTTGACCCAGCTGGTTTTGTGTGGCCAGATTTCGGAAGCAGCTCCCGAGGATCTACCAAGCTTCCAGCCCAATGGTGCGACTAGAAGGAACCCGGGCTACGATTGGGTTTTCTATTTTGTTTCGCTCACTCTATTGTAAAGTTATTCTTTTGAGGCGTTTAGCCGACGAGCACCTGTTAGCTCAATGCACTTTATTTACTGTCTGCCTACGGGCTGTAAACATGATTAACGAATCCTAGGGTTGATCATGTATGACTTAACTCTTGCTAGTCCCCACATTTTGTACGACTAGCTTCATGATCAGCTGAATATATAATATTTGGGACGCCTTATTATTGTATATTTAATGATCATACATCTTGCGACCTTACTTCCTTGCTTGTGATTGAGACATTAGGCTTGTTCATGACCATAAGAGATTGTTGGCTTGTACTAAACCCTTATATTTCTAGACAGCCGTGACCGTATATCGAGGTAGTTTCCATTTCAATATACGTAGCTGGCTGTGTCTGCCCCCGCTCTCCAGTATTCTTGTTCTGGGGCGTGACAGTGGCGGTAGTTGTATTGAAGGTGGTGAAGGGAGTGGTGGTGGTTTGAGTTAAAGAAGGAGGTGAAGAAGAAAATGGTGATGAAGGAGATGATGAAGATGGAGAGGATGGAGAGGGGAGGGGCTGTCTACCTAGGAGGAGAGGGGAGCTGTGGCCGACCTTGGAGAGAGGGGGAGAGGGCTGTGGGGGCTGTGTGGGGAGTGAGAGAGTGTATGAGAGGGAGAGGTGGTGGTGGTTTGGGTGAGATGAAAGAGAGAAGAGGGGAGGGGCTGTCGGGTTATAGGGGGGAGAGAGTGTTTGAGAGAGAGAGATGAGAGGGAAGAGAGAGAGAACCGAAAGGGAGAGGTGGAGGTGCCGGTCATGAAGTGAGGAAGGATAGAGAGTCTGAGAGGGGGGTTTCTTAGGAGAAAGGGGGAGTGATGGTGAGGGGTGTTGTTCTTTGGGAAGTGGGGTTGATGTGATGTTTGGTGTTTGGTGTTTTATAGGGGTGTTGGTGTTATGTGTTTGGATATGGATGAGGAGTGTTGTCATGGTGTTTGGTGTTTGGTCCAATTGAGTTGGGTTGGTCACAATTGGGTCCAATTGAGTCTTAGTGATTAAAATAACTTAAATTGGTCATTTGTAATCATGGATAAATAAATAGTACATGGAGACTCAATTGGATGGTATAAAAGTAGCATGCGTATAGTAGGCTCAAAATGGTCCATGTCCATATCTTGGGTTGACAAGTTTGGGTCAAAATGGCATCTCTAATTCAAGTTAGAATTAAATGAGACTCGGTGGGGTAAATCGAGATTGGGTCAAATGTCCGGAAAGTTGTGCGATAAAAATGAAGTACAAGATAGTGTGTCTGAGTGGGGCAAGAAGGTCATGGGTGGAGAGTGTCTCGAGTAGATCATGCATGACAAGTTGGTTTGGAGAAAAATAACCAGTCTTGTGCTCCTAAATTAAAAGTCACGGCAACTTGTCGATGATAATCGAAATAAAAATAGGAATTTAATAATAACTAAAAATGATCAAATGGCCTAATTTGACCCGAAAGTTCTACGATGCAAATAGAGCACAAGGAAACAAGTTTGGGTGGGACATGATATATCAACATGAAGATAAACTTGTCTAGATGAAACTCATGAAGAACGTTTCGAGAGGTTGACATCTCTTGCGCTCCAAAAATCAAAGTTATGGAAGAGTACATCTAATAATTAAAGGTAATTATAATTAAAAATATCTTTAAATTAATTCATTAAAAAGTTTAAAATACCCTAAAATCCAGGGGGCTTACACAATCCTCTAGGAGCATCCTCTCCTTCTGCTACAGATGAAGCCATGGAGGCAATGAAGTAAGTCCAGGAGCTTCGAGCAATGTTTAATGCCCGAGACTCCTCCCGGGACCTCATAATACGACAGTCGTATCCCGTGGCATGGAGAGATGCTCCTTTTATGCCACGGTACAAATTGTTTCATATCGATTCGTATGACGGGAAGACCTCTGCTAGTCGGTACATGACTTATTTCGAGGTCACAACTAACCACTTGCCGTATAGCGACGCCATCCTCACACGATTATTCGTCGGAGCGTTGGAGGGAATTGCGTTCGACTGGTACCGCAACCTTCCGGACAACTGTATCCATTCTTTTGACGGCTTCAAGCACATGTTCCTAGAGAGATTCTACGAAGTGGAACATGATGTGACAAAGTCATCCCTCATGGACGTCGTTCAAGGGGAGAGGGAGCTAACAAGGAACTATATCGAGCGGTTCCGCCAAACCGTAATGAGATTGCCCCAATACAATCCTGAAAGCTCCTTGATTAAAATCTGCCAGAAGAAGTTGCTCTCCGCAATCAGTCTCTGGATGGGTGAAGATCAGTTCAGGGATTGGACGACCTTCATCATAAGCGCCACCAATGCGGAGGCGAAGTTAAAGAAGGCTCGCCAGCTGGGATTCTACATCCCTGGTGGAGAGAAGAAAGGCAAATGTTGTAACTCCCCTTCCCGATTTTTTTTAAAATTTTTTTATTATTTATATTTAATCTTCTAGGAATTATTAGGAATTCTCTGGAATTATTTTGATTATTAAATAGTGGGGAAAACCTATTTTCTAGGACTTCTAGAATTTATAGTGGTAGCCAAAATAGCAAGTATTGACCCCAAATATTTTTCTAGGGCTCATTATGCTATTTTATATTTTTTGGAATTTTTCCATAATTTTTGGCAATATTTAAGTATTTATTTATTATGATTTATATATTTTTAAAGGCTTTAATATTTACTATAAGATCATTTGAGACTATTTTCAGACAAATTATTTTTATCTAGGTTCTAGGTGGTAATAATATTTTCTATAATTTTTTAGGATTTTTCTAGAATTTTTAGGAATTTATTTGGAGTTATTTGGGTTTAATTTGGTTTAGAAAATAGTTTTTCTGAATTAAATAATTACCCAGTCAGCATGGCTGGCCCACCCGTCAGCCACCCGCTGGATGGGGGCGGGCCCGCCTGTCAGTCAGCAGAGCGCTGACTGTGTAATTCTTTTGGAGCCACGGCTTATTAGCCGACTCCTATCGGCTAGCCCCAAACCGCATCGAAATCCGACCGCCCATCCTTTAGAGCGGGAGCCACAGGATCCTGACACGTGTCATAGCTGACTCAGCCAAGCCACTGAACCGTATATATATATTATATATATATATATATATATATATATATATATATATATATATATATATATATATATATATATATATATATATATATATATATATATTCTTCCGGATTTCGAGAAAACCCTAGTTATTTTGTTGGCCGACCTTTGTGGTTTTGATCCCGGTGATCCCCCGACTTCCCGAGGTGATTCCCGTCAACCCCGACTCCATTTTTGCATGCTGTTTTTTTTATTGGATGCATATTGAGGTAAACTCTCTGTCTATGTAATTTATTTTCATAAATTCTGAACATGAATTTCTGGAAAATTCGTATAGTGTTGGTTGTCCGAAACTTGACGCGTTTCAGTGTTTTCGAGATTCCGGATTCCGGGAGAACCAGAAATCTGAATCACGATCCGTTTAAAGTTTCGGAAAGCTAACACAGAGCCCTACGACATATATTTTTCCCAGAAATTATTTCGTTAATTTAATATTTTATTTATTCTGTTGAACTCAGAACTGATCATTTGATCTCCGTTTTGGTCACGATTAGCCATAATGGCGATATCTTTTGACCAAAGCGTGATTTTGAGGCACGGTCGGTTCCAGCGCACTCGTGGCGCTGAAATCTACCAAGGTGAACTTTCAATATCTAGGGTTCATAGCATTTGACCAAAAAGTCAATGGCACGTCTCGATTTGCGTGCCATGGTTTCCGAAATTGAGAAACACGACTTTTGATGGCCAAACTTGCATATGTAGATTATATTCAGATTATTATTAGGTTAAATTAGATTTTTAAGTAAATTATTACAGAATTAATTATTAGTAAACTTAGTAACCCAACTAGCCACTATTTAGAACTAGAACATTAGAATTAATTTATGGTTTTCGTGCACTGTTCATGGTGCGTTGTATGTTATAGGTTGATAGCTTCTAGATCGGCTTTTCCTTCACCCTCGGCTTGTGACTACGGTTTATGCAAGGATTCAGGCAAGTGCACTTTCTGGTTGCTTTCCGATTCATAGTAGTCTTATCATTTCATGTCTATACATATATCTTGCTGCTTGTTGACACGCTCGTCACACGGAGTAGTCGGAAGGGGAAATACTAAGTAAATACGTGAACAAACCCAATTATATTACTGAACGATAGCTAAGTCATACACACTCACGTATGAGTTAGCTGTACCATTACCGAACGATAGCCATCGTATGATGTACCGTATTAGCCCAGCCGTTCACGTATTATAAGGTATTTCACACCACATAGGTAGATGTCTTTTATTTTTTCTTTTACTTTTCCACCGTGCCATGTCATCAGTTTTCTTACTAGCTTTCATATTCCATATGCTATTTTCATGTCTTGTTAATTCTATTATATTTTCGCATTGTCGTTGGTTTGTGTACTTGTTCCAATCCTGACTGGATAACCAACATTTTTTAGGTTTAGCCGCGATCATTCTTAGCACTGGGAGACTTGGGTGTGCTAAAGACGACCTAGAAATAGAAAATAGTTGTATCATTTTTATTAATTGTAAAGTCTTATATTTCCTTTAATTTTAAATGTTGTAAATGTTGTAATAAATCTAGAAATGTGAATGAGCAGCAAATGTGATATTTTGAGCATCTATTTCTTGCGGGCTTGACAACGTTCTACCGCCGACTCTGCGGCGTAGGCTGGCTTGGACACGTCTCGTATCCGAAAAGCGGGTGCGGGTCGTAACACGTTTTTGTGGTGGCCCATGCAGGTCAGATTTCACAAAAGATTGCAAACTCGTGATGGTACGTTAGTCGTACTATTGCGAGCCTGCGACCAAGAAATGCTCATTCACAAATTAGGATTAAAATGATTTAAGAGAACAACTAGGATAAGGGTCCCTTATTAAATTGACCGTTGGGTAGTTAAGGATGCTAGATAGGCCATACAATTTAGAAATTTTTTGATTGCTTGCTAGAACCCTATAGGTACATTCTTACCTTGATATGATGATATGACCCCATGTGGATATACTATTCGCTTGCTATGTTAGGCTTACCTAGAATTAAAGTTTTAACCTTGATGAACTGTTTAAATTTCTTTTGCTTTATTAGATATAAATCTTAGATCATAAGTTAGAACTGCATATTTTAAATTCTATTTTGTTGTATGGAACTGGTTTAAATTTCTGATTCTGTTATTTGTGTATAAATCTCGAGTTAGATTTTGATTCTCACAAAACTCGAACTACTTATTCCTCCTTTCAAAAATCTCGCGTATTTATAATTTGACTCTCTTGACCAATGCTGCTATTACAGCCTATTTTTTTGCAAGCTTACTCTTTTATCGAGCTTAATTCGAGACATATGTTTATTGGGGACGCCCGCTAACACATTGTCTAATCAGAATCATTGTATTACGGTCTGATCAACCATGATGCATTTGGTTCGCTCTTCATTTAAATTACCCTAAGTGGACTGAGATATAGAGATATCCAGGATCTCATCCGCGATTGCTTGACGATTCCTCTTGAATTATATATTCGCCTTTGAATCACGTAATTGTATTCAACGACATCTCTTGAACTCTTTATTGTTTTCGTCTTTCGCTGATTGGAAAAACGAAAACTCATAATTGATAGATAGATACCTAGTATCCCCATGACCATGATAGTTGTATACGCAAGTGTAGTTACCATCGGCCAGCCCTGTGACAGGAACCTTGCCACCATATCCTAGCCTCTAAGGTGGGTAGAAGTCCTCGGAGTTTCGGAGATACAAAATGACTAGAAGGAGGACACAACTATTTTGAGAAATTAATTTGAAGAGATTAAAGAAGTAGTGGATTTATTTTTTTATTTTGAATTTTAAGCATGTTTATGAGTTAGAATTTCGAGGACGAAATTATTTTAAGGTGGGTAGATTTGTAACTCCCCTTCCCGATTTTTTTTAAATTTTTTTTATTATTTATATTTAATCTTCTAGGAATTATTAGGAATTCTCTGGAATTATTTTGATTATTAAATAGTGGGGAAAACCTATTTTCTAGGACTTCTAGAATTTATAGTGGTAGCCTAAATAGCAAGTATTGACCCCAAATATTTTTCTAGGGCTCATTATGCTATTTTATATTTTCTGGAATTTTTCCATAATTTTTGGCAATATTTAAGTATTTATTTATTATGATTTATATATTTTTTAAAGGCTTTAATATTTACTATAAGATCATTTGAGACTATTTTCAGACAAATTATTTTTATCTAGGTTCTAGGTGGCAATAATATTTTCAATAATTTTTTAGTATTTTTCTAGAATTTTTAGGAATTTATTTGGAGTTATTTGGGTTTATTTTGGTTTAGAAAACAGTTTTCTGAATTAAATAATTACCCAGTCAGCATGGCTGGCCCACCCGTCAGCCACCCGCTGGATGGGGGCGGGCCCGCCTGTCAGTCAGCAGAGCGCTGACTGTGTAATTCTTTTGGAGCCACGGCTTATTAGCCGACTCCTATCGGCTAGCCCCAAACCGCATCGAAATCCGACCGCCCATCCTTTAGAGCGGGAGCCACAGGATCCTGACACGTGTCATAGCCGACTCAGCCAAGCCACTGAACCGTATATATATATATATATATATATATATATATATATATATATATATATATATATATATATATATTCTTCCGGATTTCGAGAAAACCCTAGTTATTTTGTTGGCCGACCTTTGTGGTTTTGATCCCGGTGATCCCCCGACTTTCCGTCAACCCCGACTCCATTTTCGCATGCCGTTTTTTTATTGGAAGCATATTGAGGTAAACTCTCTGTCTATGTAATTTATTTTCATAAATTCTGAACATAAATTTCTGGAAAATTCGTAGAGTGTTGGTTGTCCGAAACTTGACGCGTTTCAGTGTTTTCGAGATTCCGGGAGAACCAGAAATCTGAATCACGATCCGTTTGAAGTTTCGGAAAGCTAACACAGAGCCCTACGACATATATTTTTCCCAGAAATTATTTTGTTAATTTAATATTTTATTTATTCTGTTGAACTCAGAACTGATCATTTGATCTCCGTTTTGGTCACGATTAGCCATAATGGCGATATCTTTTGACCAAAGCGTGATTTTGAGGCACGGTCGATTCCAGTGCACTCGTGGTGCTGAAATCTACCAAGGTGCACTTTCAAAATCTAGGGTTCATAGTGTTTGACCAAAAAGTCAATGGCACGTCTCGATTTGCGTGCCATGGTTTCCGAAATTGAGAAACACGACTTTTGATGGCCAAACTTGCATATGTAGATTATATTCAGATTATTATTAGGTTAAATTAGGTTTTTAAGTAAATTATTACAGAATTAATTATTAGTAAACTTAGTAACCCAACTAGCCACTATTTAGAACTAGAACATTAGAATTAATTTGTGGTTTTCGTGCACTGTTCGTGGTGCGTTGTATGTTATAGGTTGATAGCTTCTAGATCGGCTTTTCCTTCACCCTCGGCTTGTGACTACGGTTTATGCAAGGATTCAGGCAAGTGCACTTTCTGATTGCTTTCCGATTCATAGTAGTCTTATCATTTCATGTCTATACATATATCTTACTGCTTGTTGACACGCTCGTCACACGGAGTAGTCGGGAGGGGAAATACTAAGTAAATACGTGAACAAACCCAATTATATTACTGAACGATAGCTAAGTCATACACACTCACGTATGAGTTAGCCGTACCATTACTGAACGATAGCCATCGTATGATGTACCGTATTAGCCCAGCCGTTCACGTATTAAAAGGTATTTCACACCACATAGGTTGATGTCTTTTATTTTTCCTTTTACTTTTCCACCGTGCCATGTCATCAGTTTTCTTACTAGCTTTTATATTCCATATGCTATTTTCATGTCTTGTTAATTCTATTATGTTTTCGCATTGTCGTCGGTTTGTGTACTTGTTCCAATCATGACTGGATAACCAATATTTTTCAGGTTTAGCCGCGATCATTCTTAGCACTGGGAGACTTGGGTGTGCTGAAGACGACCTAGAAATAGAAAACAGTTGTATCATTTTCATTAATTGTAAAGTCTTATATTTCCTTTAATTTTAAATGTTGTAAATGTTGTAATAAATCTAGAAATGTGAATGAGCAGCAAATGTGATATTTTGAGCATCTATTTCTTGCGGGCTTGACAGCGTTCTACCGCCGACTCTGCGGCGTAGGCTGGCTTGGACACGTCTTGTATCCGAAAAGCGGGTGCGGGTCGTGACAAATGTCCTGGTACCACCCCCAATAACAACAACAGTAGCGGTACCTCTAATAATCAGAACAATAAAAGCAAATAGGCCCTGGTTGTTGGTACGACCAAGAAACCTGAACAAAAGCAGGTAGAAGCTCAGTGGCCTAAGATGAATTAATCATTCGAAGATAGTCATGTCAAGCATGTCTTCGACATGCTCTTGCAAAGGAATAGGATCAAACTCCCTCCACCAAGGCGCGAGCCTCGAGCGGCAGAGATGGAGGACCCAAAATACTGTCATTTCCACCACTATGTTCATCATTCCACTCATGACTGCTTTCAATTAAAGCGGTACATCCAGAGTCTTATCGACTCCAAACCTCTGTCGCTAGACTTTGAAGAGGTTACCGTGGCGGCAAACATGGTATCAATTCAGTTCGGTGACTTCCCCCCAACAAGTACTCAAGACGGGATAATACCTATCCTTCGGGCAATGATGGCGGTTACTAATCTTTTTCCCGTCTGGGATAAGACAACTGGCTTGGTACCTCTCACTATGTCACAAGGAGAGGTCATGTGGGTGCACCCAGTCTTAGTACCCAAAGTGACCCAGGCGGTATCATCTCCAGCCAACAAGAAGAAGGGCAAAAAGTCCAGATCCTGTCATAATATTTCAACCGAAGCTGAGGAGGCGACGACTATTGTTACCCCGATCTGGGGCACAAGTCCAGCCCACTCTGGGTAGTTCAGTCGAAGACCCTTTGCCGGCAATGCTGCCTGCCACTGATGTTCCGGGGCCATCTCAGCCTCCATCGGCGGATAGGTCCAAGCCGAAGGAAACCCGTTTTTCGACAGACCGCTCTGTAAGGATGCACCTCAGGGACTGGAGAGACCTTACAACTTTGACATATTAGCACAACTGGCTAACACACCGGTAAAGTTGTCATTATACAAGCTCCTAAGGCTCTCTAAGGATCTTCATGTCACATTGAGCGAAGCACTTCAGAATGCTGACGCTTACCTAGCCCAGGTCAAGCCTACAGGTGAAGACTCGTCGACAGATCTCCAGGGCAGCAACTGTGCAGATGTAATGCCCAACATCATATTCATCCTACAGGACATGTTAATCAAGACCAACTTGCATGATCGTCCCTTGTACTACACTAGATACATAGGCGATATCAAGGTGGATCGGATGCACATCGATCCTGGCTCGTCGATAAGCATCATCCCGAAAAGCTTGCTTCAAGTCCTCGGCATCCCTATTCACCGGCTAGCAGCAACCAACACTGTCATTAGCAGTTTCAACTCGGGAAGAAGCTATCTCCTAGGAAAGATCCGATTGAAATGTCAAATCGGCGACCTAAAGATGGAGGTTACCGGCTACGTCATAGACACAGATACGTCCTACAATATCCTCTTGGGGCATCCTTGGATACATGACTACATGATCATGCCATCCACACTCCACCAGTGCTTCAAGTATGTCAGTAAGCATGGCTTCGTGAAGACGGAATTTGCCAACATCGATCCCTTCAAAGGGGTTGAGTCTTATTACTCTTCGGAGGCTTGTCTATACGAAGAATCCAAGAAACACATAACTGACAAATTGGAGGCCATATCTGGGACAGAGGAACCTTTGAAAATCTATCTCCAGGCCCGTAAACCGGGCAAAGCCGTACCCCTTATCGTAATTATGCATAAAGAGGTGCCCGGTTCCTCCGCTCCAGCTGTACAGTTGGAACCGATGGTTATCCGACTTCCGAGATCCAGCCAGGAGCCAAAACCCGTCGTGGGGCCGATGGTGATCCGATTGCCGAAATCCAATCAAAGGCGACCGTCCTCTGTGGAACCGATGGTGATCCGATTACCAAGATCCAGTCAAAAGCAATCGGAAGACACGAAGTCCTCTGCCGAGCCAATGTTTATCCGTCTTTCCAAGACGAGCCGGCAACTATGTGTTGATCCGAGGGCCTTATGAAAGCCAGTGCCATAAGCGGAACCCTTGGTGGTCAAGCTGCCCAAGACAGCGTCCCAACCTCCGATTACGCATGGGGTAGCTGAATAAGATCTAGAACTCGCAAAGTATTTGGTTGCACAGGTAGATAGTCCCTCTCCTGATGATGTAATCCATGTAGACAAGATTTCTTATTTCACCAATAAGAGGCTGCCATTGAACTGAGTGTAATAAGCTTAATCATATGTATGCTGAGGGGCACGATCGGGACATTAACCTGCACACACAGGTGACAACCGTCCATACCACAGACCGACTTACTCCCATTAGTGGTGCCTACTTCCTAGTCCCAGCAAAAGAGAAGGGGATCACACGATCATCTTCGGCCGAAAAGAAGGTCCTCAACCTTCCATGCCACAAGAGTTCGATCTCGAACCCAACGCGCGAAGGTTACCACTCTACCTGTATAGTCCTCAAGCCAAATACTTCATGCAATAGCAGGCATACGACATGGAGGCTACCCCAGGTCTCAATTACGACAACGGCTGGCAAGCACCTCTGCAGCTGTCAGCCCCGGCCGAAAGACCTCAGGATTATTACAGCAGGTCCAGACACGGTCTCGGTTATGCTATACCAGCAACAACGCCCGAGAGCCCCGATGAGGAATGCGAGTGGCATTCTCACTCATCCGCATCACCTATATATGATTTCAATGACAGCATTGGAGATATATTCAGGCAGATATTATCTGTCAACATGGCATCCGCTGGCATTGAAGAAGAAGACGAAGATTTACTAAAACCTCTTAAATTGGAGCCATGGGCCCAACAACTTGATGAACAATGAGAGAAGCGCTTTGGACAAAGGGACCCTTCCACTGAAGATAAAGTCATACAAGTTGATCTCGGTAACAAATCCTCTCCAAAGCCAATCTTCGTCATTAAAAGCCTGACAGATGACGAGCGAGAATCACTGTTGCAACTCGTCAGAGAGTATATCGACATTTTTGCTTGGAGCTATGAAGACATGCCAGGGCTAAACCCCGAGATCGCACTTCATAAGCTCAATGTTCATCCGGACGCAAAACCAGTCAAGCAACAGCAATGACGGTTCCATTCAGACATCAAGAACTCTATTGAAGCGAAAGTAAATAAGCTTATAGCTAGCGATTTCATCCGCGAGGAGCAGCACCCAGACTGGATAGCTAATATAGTACCAGTCGTCAAGAAGAACGGAAAGATTTGAATTTACATCGACTTTTGCAATCGGAATGCGACATGTCCTAAGGATGAATTCCCTCTTCCTATCACTGACATAATGATCGATAATATGTGTGGCTTCGAGCGCATGTCCTTGGCTTTTCAGGATACAATCAAATTAAAATTTCTCCTAACGATGAGAAGCATACGTCATTCCGAACACCGATCGGCGTGTATTGTTACACAGTCGTGCCTTTCGGCCTGAAGAACGTCGGTACTATATACCAACGAGCTATGAGCATCATCTTCAAAGATGACTTGTGCAAGACGGTAGAGTGTTATGTTGATGACATCGCCGTCAAAAGCCGTTCCAAGGATAATCACTTACACGATTTGAGGACAGTGTTCGATCTTATGCGAGCGCACAATCTGAAGATGAATCCCACTAAGTCCTTCCTGGGCTTGTCTAGCGGGAAGTTCTTGGGCTTTGTCATTACTTCCTGGGGCATTCACATAGTTCCCGATAAGACAAAGGCAATCCTGGAGATGAGTCCACCGAGGAACCTCCGTGAACTCTGCGGCCTTCAGGGAAGACTAGCCTACATCAGGAGGTTCATATCTAACCTCTCAGGCGATGTCAACCCTTCATACAGCTCATAAAAAAAGGCGTCTATTTCGTATGGAATGAGGAATGCCAACGTGCCTTTGATGACATTAAGAAATACTTGACGAATCCGTCAGTTCTGGTAGCCCCGGTCGCCGGAAATCCCTTCCTGCTCTATGTACGGGCAATAGAACACTCCCTCGGCGCCTAGCTAGCACAGAACAATGATACGGGACACAAACAAGCCATCTAC
This sequence comes from Iris pallida, assembly GCA_029216955.1. Classification (NCBI taxonomy): domain Eukaryota; kingdom Viridiplantae; phylum Streptophyta; class Magnoliopsida; order Asparagales; family Iridaceae; genus Iris; species Iris pallida. The sequence goes on from JANAVB010006798.1 coordinate 738,073, forward strand.
TATCTCAGTCGAATAATGGTGGGGCCGGAGCATAGGTACACTGTCGTGTAGAAGAAATGCCTTGCCATCGTGTTCGCCATTCAGAAAATACGACACTATGTGTCAGGACAGACCATCCATGTTGTCTCGTGAGTTAATCCCCTCAGTTTTTTATGACCAAGTCAGGCACACTCAGTTCTCACCTAGCCATATGGGCGATACTGTTATCCCCCTACGACGTAGTTTTCATTCCGTAGAAGGCTGTTAAAGGTCAAGCCTTGGCCGACTTTCTAGCAGCCCATCCAGGCTCAGGAATAACCAGAATCTATGAAGAAATCTCAGACGAAGTCATTGACTCAAACATGACTTCACATGAAGACGTTTGGCGAATGTTCTTTGACGGTGCTTCAAGAACGGGGCCCCAAGGTGATATCATCGCTGGAGTCGGCATAGTATTAATTTCTCCCTCCGGATTGGTAGTGAACCGGGCATACTCTCTCACAGAACCATGTTCAAACAATGTAGCCGAATATAATGCTTTATTCATAGGGCTCCGACTCGCAAAAGAAGTGGGAGTCGAATACCTAGAAGCATATGGCGACTCGCAGTTGATTGTTAATCAAATTCGAGGCTCATACGAGGTTCGTAACGCGGACCTGATTTCCTATCATCAGATAGTAATTGCCACCATAGTAACCTTGGAGGGGTTCTTTATAGAGCATGTTCCTAGACTCCAGAATATTAAAGCCGATGCCCTAGCGGGCCTCGTCGCTTCTTTAGAGGTTCCAAATTATGCTCATCATCTAGTCGACGTGATAGGCCATGAGCTGGTCTGTCCCAAAAACAACGTTCAACTTGATACGAGTTACTCCGTCCAGATAACCAATGACGTGCAAGACTGGAGACTCCCGTTCATCGACTTTGCGGTCTACGGAATCCTTTCTGAGAATATGAAAGAAGCAACTTCAATCAGAAGGCGTTCTCTCAGATTCTTTTATGACACAGAAACAAAAATATTATACCAACGATCTTACGACAGATTACTGTTAAGATATCTGTCAAATACAGAAGCCAAAGAAGCC
>JANAVB010006798.1:744133-819133 GCA_029216955.1 Iris pallida
CCTCCACCTACTATACTCCCCCACTCCACAAATCCACCAACCCAGATGCCTCCACCACCTTCCACATCATAGTCCCAGCAGGACCCGATACTCTCACCACCACCTATTACTATACCTATCCAGGCTTCCGTCACTCTCGACGGGAACCAACTGCTCACTCTGATCCAGGGGTTCCTAACGTCCCATCAGGAGCAGACCATCCTACTCCGTCAGAGCATGGAGCGTTCTGAGGAGCGTACCGTGGTCCCACCACCTGTAGAGCCACGGCAGAGAGCAGGGATAATCAAGGACTTCATGGGTCTGAACCCCAAGGAGTTCTTGGGGACTGAAGGCATCGTAGTAGCAGATGACTAGCTAGACTCGGTAGAGAGAAAGCTCCTTGGATCTAGGTTACCAGGTGACCTCCAGGTCGAGGCAGCAGGATTTCTGCTGATAGACTTGGCAGGAGTTTGGTTCAGGAATGAGCCACTTTTCGCGAGAGGGAAGGCCACTTGGGATCAGTTCAAGACCCAGTTCAAGAAGAAATTCTTCTCGACCACCGCTAGGGTAACCAAGGGGCTACGATTCCAGAACATCCAGCAGGAGAACCATTCTATTGACGAATATGCAACCGAGTTTAGTTGCCTGAGCTGTTTCGCTCCTATTCTAGTTGCAGATCCAGAGGAGATGACGCATAGGTTTTGCCATGGTCTAGTTCCAGACATTGGCATTCTTATAGTGGCAAACGGTACGACTAACTACTACCAGAGCCTAGAGTTAGCCCGGAGCATAGAGGAGCGTCTTGAGTCTGGCAAGAGGCCGGCTTCTGTACACCTCGAGGGACCCTCCAAGCGCCGGCTTTCCAGCCGAGAGTACCGACGCCGCACCAGCAGACTTACCATCCTCCTGTACCACATCACCCGACCCTGCCAGTTAGAGCCCTGGGACCCCGACAGCAGAAGGGAGGTGTGTGTTCATTCTGTAGAAGGCCAAGCCACGACGCTACCATCTGTAGGAAGAAGTTGGGGCAGTATTTAGCTTGTGGATCTATCACCCATCAGCTTCGGGACTACCCAGTAGCAAGGGTACCAGGTACCGGACTACCATCTAGAGGACCGCCGTCCTGGGCCACCGCCGGCCAGCCGCGGATGGCTGCGCGCGCATACAGACGCGGAAGAGACGCGACAACAGCAGCAGTTTCGGGTCATCTTCACCACGATCTTTCTCCCTCGTCGTTGGACGAATTTCCGATCCACTTATACAGGTTCGAACACAACCCTACCCCCTTTAGATCCCTTCAATTGCTTTTAAATGTTACACGCTAGATTATCCCGAAAATCGGCGCCAACTTGGCAGAAAACTGTTCTAAACCGAGCAGAAATTCGATTCAAGAAACTAGTTTTGGAAGCCAGTTTTCGGCAAAACCTTCGATAATTTCGTAAATCAATTTGAAGAGCCTTTTAGACAACCTATACGAGATTGAAACCCCATTTTTACTTTCAGTTATAGCGGTTTAAACAGCAAGATAATTATTTGTGAAAATTAAGAAAAATATGAAAACCAGTTTTCAAGAAAACTAAAAAAATTCATCCACACGACGTGCGTCCCGCCAAACCGGGCGACGTGGTCACGCACCGTAGGCATTGAAAGCTGCGTAACGGCTTCGTGGTCGTGTGGGCTTTGACGGAATTCAAATTGGTCGCGTGTGCGCGATAAATTTGATGCGTATCCGTCAAAATTCACCGTATCATGCACTTTGCAAATTCTCCAATTACTTTGTGCACGTTCGTCAGATCGAGACAAAACTTGTGCCAGCAGGACCGTATCATTTTTCTGGCCCTGTATGCCAAGTTTGTTCCGATTCTGAGACAGTTGATAAAATCGCCGTATCGCGGGCCCTCCGGTCCAACTCAACGGGTGATTTTGTGCACGGCCCACCGAAATCCAACTTTTGACATACAATTGGGTTCGTATCGAAAAACCGAATCTATAGACATATAGTTTGACGACTTTAGAGACCATTGACTCTGGCACGCTTTTTGGTGCAAAGTGGGTCCAATGGCGAACACCGTTTTTGCCCAAAATTACCGTTTTGCTCCTGTGTCCAGAATTGGACTTAAGGACAGGCAATCCTAGCTAATTTGACTATTCTGAGAATGTTATCAATGTCCGTTTTAGCTTTCGGAGACAATTGTGGATTTTGACTTTATGGCGTACCAGTTGACGGTATCTTATTGGTTCTTCGCGCTGCTACCAGGCAAGTATACCTTGCCCACTCTACAGTACTTTCATGCATATTGTAGTTTCTTTTCTTTCACATTTCATTACCTCCTTCATATGTTCATATCAGTGATATTTTTCTCATTTACGTGCACGTACATTATTTTCTTTATCCATTATATCACTATTACTCCATGTATAGGTCCTGGTAGTATTGCCTTGTCGCGAGTCACATTTACTTGATATGTCTTGACCTGTTAGTTGTACTTGACTTCATTCGACTTGGCTGGACACCTGTATAGTTCCTTGTGACATAGAGGACAGTTACTAGGCATGCGGGCTATATGATAGTTTCTGTTGGCCGGTAGTTCAGATGAGCTTCGGTTGTATTGATTATTCTGTTGGCCGTTAGTTTCGTGCTACGGTTGTGATATTCTGTTGGTCGTTATTCTCGGAGGAGATGCGATTGTGATTATTCTGTTGGTCGTTAGTTTCGGATGAGCTACGATTGTCATGGTACCCCTGTCTGTTAGCCCAAATGTCGAACATTATCTTTGATGTTGCATTGTCATGAATTTCGTGTAGAAGTACAGTATTCTATTTCTGTCATTTTCTTTATGCATATTATACTGTAGCGTAGCATGTTCTTCCTGTATCTTGCTAGTCCTCTGAGGACCTGATGATCTCTTCAGGTTTAGCGACTGCATGGAGTTAGTTAGCAGAGCAGGATGGTAGAGGATTGCGATATATGATACAGGTATTTGTTTGTGATGTTCTTTATTATCCTTTCGTGCTTTATATTCCGTATCATGTTATACTCTGTTTATTTATAGACTCTTATTATTCTTGGAGTCTAATCGAACAATATGCTAATGGGCTGCAGACCATGACCCATACTTGTTCATTCTTGTTTTATATGATTCATGTGGATTGAGATATAGTTTAGATTAGACATGATACCCATGACCTTGACAGGTTATACGTACTCGAGTCGGACTGGAGTCCGCTCGATACGTAGCTGGCTTGTTCACGAGCTCGCATCCGAAAAGCGGGTGCAGGTCGTGACCAGTTTTTGTGGTGGCCCATGCAGGTCAAAGCATATCGTATCGGTTACGTAACTGTACTGATACGAGCCTGCGACCTTGACTAAACCTTAGAAATCTCAATCCACTATGCCTTGAAAATTATCCTAGAAATTCTCTACGTCCTTGAAAATTCCATATTTGCTCTCGATTATACTCCTTTGTTTTTCGTACCGTTGATTCTCGTCCCTTCCTATTTCGGAGTGACGAACGATCGTGCTGTGTAGAATTCATTAGAAATCCTTAAATTATAGTATATATTGCTTGACTATTGAATATTGGTTGTTTATATATATGAGGGATTATAGGTACCATATGTTCTAGATATTTTGGTAGGGCTATTAGCCACTAGTTAGAAGAATATAATATTTTAGCGACCGTGTTTTGAGGAGTAGTGTGACCTAAGGTGGGTAGAAGTCCTCGAGATTTCGTAAATACTAAATGACTAGAGAAGGCCATAAAATATTTTTGAGGAATTAAATTCGAGTAGATTAAGATAATGGTAGGCTTTAAATTTTAGGGGATAGTCATGAAATAGAATTTCGAGGACGAAATTATTTTTTAGGTGGGTAGATTTGTAGCTCCCCTTCCCGAAATTTTGAAATATTTTTTTATTTTATTTATTTGATTTAAATAGTGATTTTAGATAATTATTTACTTAATTATTACGGTAGATGATTTTAATCATGGTTGAGTTTTGAAGTACAAGACGGCTAGGAATCATGGCATGGATAGTGCAGTAGCGTGCTTTGACTAGTGTTTAGCCAAGGTAGGGGAATGCCAAGCCATCGGTGTATCATAACTAGGAAAACCAGGCCAAGTTATAGCACGACCACTAGAAATAGTTTAATTATTATTATTAGATTTATTGACTTTGCAGGAACCCGGTTGAACCAAGTTAGCCGAACTGGGCCCGAACCGAATCCAAGCCCATGTAGGCATGCAGTGAAACTCGGGACGGCCATGAAGACATTTTATGTGTATACGAATATTTTCTCATTTATTTTTAGGACTTGACAAATACTTTCTAAATATTAATAGTTTATTTAAATGTTATTTTAGAATAATTGTACGAATTTCTGGAGCCAAATAAATGGTGTGTTTGATGAGTTCACAAAAATATATTATTGGTTTAATTACAGTATTATTAGGGTTATTATTATTATTAAAGTTAATATTGTGGTTATTAAATAAATAAATTATTTATTATTAATAGTTAATATTATTTTATTCTCTAACATAGATATAGATATATATGTGTGTATATATATATATATATATATATATATATATATATATATATATATATATATATATGTGTGTGTGTGTGTGTGTGTGTGTGTGTGTGTGTGTGTGTGTGTGTGTGTGTTCGTGTATATATAAATAGATATATAATATGTGAGTATTTGTATGTATATATAAATATATTATATATGTGTGTATTGTATGTATAAATAAATATATATAATAGTGTACGTGTATGTGTATATATATAAATATATATACGTGTATATATGTATGTATATATGAATATATATTATATAAGTGAGTATGTAAATATAAATATATATTGTGTACGTGTGTATGTATACGTATTTACGTGTGTGTGTGTGTGTGTGTGTGTGTGTGTGTATATATATATATAAATATATATATATATATATATATATATATATATATATATATATATATATATATATATATATATAAAATATATATATATATAGTATTATATGGGATATATATAGTTGTATAATAAATATAGAATAAATAGGCAAACAAATGATAGCAATTTTCCCCCAGGCCCGAAGCCCTGCCCCGGCCTAGCCCAGCTAGGCCCAAACCACAATGCAAATCCCAAGCTCAGCCGGCCTAATAAAGGCCCACAGCATAACATATCCGAGCAAACCCAGCTTTTCTTTCCCCCTACAATCCAGTGAGCCCACACCCGGGCCCAACAATTTTCTCCTTACAGGAAAGCCCAAACCCAGCCTGACTAATCCCAGCTGCAGCCAGCCCACAGAAGCTTGAGAACAGAGCGACCCCCCCTCTGCTCTCAAACCGAACCATATATCTATAAATGAGCGAAGAGAAAAACTTAGAAACCCTAGCTCTACCCGCACCCACGACGACCACGCCGATCTCCAGGCGGCCGCGCACCACCGCAACGCCGCCCTGGGCCACCGCCGGCCGGCCGCGGATGGCCGTGCACGCATACAGACGCGGAAGAGACGCGACAACAGCAGCAGTTTCGGGTGATCTTCACCACGATCTTTCTCCCTCGTCGTTGGACAAATTTCCGATCCACTTATACAGGTTCGAACACAACCCTACCCCCTTAGATCCCTTCAATCGCTTTTAAATGTTTCACGCTAGATTACCCAGAAAATCGGTGCCAACTTGGCGGAAAACTGTTCTAAACCAAGCAGAAATTTGATTCCAGAAACTAGTTTTGGAACCCAGTTTTCGGCAAAACCTTCGACAGTTTCGTAAATTAATTTGAAGAGCCTTTTAGACAACCTATACGAGATTGAAACCCCATTTTTACTTTCAGTTATAGCGGTCTAAACAGCAAGATAATTATTTGTGAAAATTAAGAAAAATATGAAAACCAGTTTTCAAAAAACTAGAAAAATTCATCCACACGACGTGCGTCCCGCCAAACCGGGCGACGTGGTCGCGCACCGTAGGCATCGAAAGCTGCGTAACAGCTTCGTGGTCGTGTGGGCTTTGACGGAATTCAAATGGGTCGCATGTGCACGACGAATTTGATGCGTATCCGTCGAAATTCACCGTATCGTGTACTTTGCAAATTCTTCAATTACTTTGTGCACGTTCGTCAGATCGAGACAAAACTTACGCCAGCAGGACCGTATCGTTTTTTTGGCCCTGTATGCCAAGTTTGTACCGATTCTGAGACAGTTGATAAAATTGCCGTATCGCGGGCCCCCCGGTCCGACTCAACTGGTGATTTTGTGCACGGTCCGCCGAAATCTAACTTTGGACATACGACTGGGTTCGTATCGAAAAACTGAATCCGTAGACATGTAGTTTGACGACTTTAGAGACCATTGACTCTGGCACGCTTTTCGGTACAAAGCGGGTCCAACGGCAGATACCGTTTTTGCCCAAAATTACCGTTTTGCCCCTGTGTCCAGAATTGGACTTAAGGACAGGCAATCCTAGCTAATTTAACTATTCTGAGAATGTTGGCAATGTCCGTTTCAGCTTTCGGAGACAATTGTGGATTTTGACTTTATGGCGTACCAGTTGACGGTATCTTATTGGTTCTTCGCGCTGCCACCAGGCAAGTATACCTTGCCCACTCTACAGTACTTTCATGCATATTGCAGTTTCTTTTCTGTCACATTTCATTACCTGCTTCTTATGTTCATATCAGTGATATTTTCCTCATTTACGAGCACGTACATTATTTTCTTTATCCATTATATCACTGTTACTCCATGTATAGGTCCTGGTAGTATTGCCTTGTCGCGAGTCACATTCACTTGATATGTCTTGACCTGTTAGTTGTACTTGACTTCATTCGACTTGGCTGGACACCTGTATAGTTCCTTGTGACATAGAGGACAGTTACTAGGCATGCGGGCTATATGATAGTTTCTGTTGGCCGGTAGTTCAGATGAGCTTCGGTTGTATTGATTATTCTGTTGGCCATTAGTTTCGTGCTAAGGTTGTGATATTCTGTTGGTCGTTATTCTCGGAGGAGATGTGATTGTGATTATTCTGTTGGTCGTTAGTTTCGGATGAGCTACGATTGTCATGGTACCCCTGTCTGTTAGCCCAAATATCGAACATTATCTTTGATGTTGCATTGTCATGAATTTCGTGTAGAAGTACAGTGTTCTATTTCTGTCATTTTCTTTATGCATATTATACTGTAGCGTGGCATGTTCTTCCTGTATCTTGCTAGTCCTGTGAGGACCTGATGATCTTTTCAGGTTTAGCGACTGCATGGAGTTAGTTAGCAGAGCAGGATGGTAGAGGATTGCGATATATGATACAGGTATTTGTTTGTGATATTATTTATTATCCTTTCGTACTTTATATTCCGTATCTTGTTATACTCTGTTTATTTATAGACTCTTATTATTCTTTGAGTTTAATCGAACAATATGCTAATGGGCTGCAGACCATGACCCATACTTGTTCATTCTTGTTTTATATGATTCATGTGGATTGAGATATAGTTTAGATTAGACATGATACCCATGACCTTGACAGCTTATACGTACTCGAGTCGGGCTGGAGTCCGCTCGATACGTAGCTGGCTTGTTCACGAGCTCGCATCCGAAAAGTGGGTACGGGTCGTGACAAAAATTGAGGGTATCACGAACAGAGAAACCTAGATCAAAATTTTCTGATTTACGCGCTTATCTCAATAGGCGTCTACCAGTATCAACTTTGGCGAAACGTAAGAACCCTATGCCAAAGGACAATCTGTACCAAAAGCTAAAGTTTGAAAAGAAAGACCAACCACATCTATGCTAATGAGTTGAGTACATCTTTGTACACTTAGGAAACTAAATATTTGAAGAATAGGAGACATGTTCCTAACATCATTAAGGAATATGTTTCTCCGACTTCTTTTCGTCCTGTAGTTGTAACTGATTTACGGTAACGTCTTACATAAAGACGAGAAATTACAGGGATGTCTCCCTCACTCCAAATCGTACTTCAAATCTCCACTACCTTTATGAAGTCATCATCAACTGTTGTTGTCAATCGGCTCGACGATCTGTCTTCGATCGTCTGAACTATGCTTCAACTCCTGAACGTATAATAGAAGGAAGATGAGCTATTATATGCTTCTGTCAATATGACTTCTCAAGGCACTGGGGGTGGGAAATGTCCAAGACGTAATGTATCCCGTAATCCTAGTCAGCAATACTTAGATCGGATCTATGCATCCAATGAACGTGTCTTTCAATACACTAGATCGAGGAATCGACATTTGAACCAAGGTGTCTTTAATCAAGAAGATCTCCCCATCGCTCATATAAGAGAAGACTCTTTCTCAGAGTTTGATGCAGATAGTGAAAGTTCTGAACAAACTATCTCATCAATAGCAGCAAGAGAAGTGACGGCATATACCGTTATAGAATATCAAGATGCCTCTACTTCAACCAGTCAAGAGCAACGGATTGTTGCATTGGAGGACAAATTGAAGACCATGGCAGAGTTGGTCGCAAGCATGCATACTATAATCGTGGCTCAACATACAGTGCCACCGATTATAAACCCAGCTACAAATCCAGAGCTTATAGTATCTTTCGTACCTGCTAATCTGGGGGTACCAACTCCTCAGGTCGCTTCCGTGCCAATTCAAGCTGATTCCAGTCAGTCTGGTACAGGGGGTGGTAATTACCACGCTGTTCCTCCTCCTAACACTTCTAACCAGCCTACCAATTCCTAAACATCAGGGGATGCCAATGAGGTTGTGAAACTCTTACGTACTCACTTTGAGGCCTTCAAGCAGAAGGATGGCCTACAAAGACTGGGTATAAAGCAACCATATCCTACAGAGTGGAAGGAGGTTCCATTTCCTCCTAAATATAAGCTCCCAACCATTATGTTGTTTGATGGCAGCACTTCTCCAATTCAGTACATCAATCATTTTGAAGTGATGATTGATCAATTACAGCCAAATGATGCTCTCCTGACCAGAGTGTTCATCGGTTGTTTAGCTGGCGTAGCATACGACTGGTATCGTAGCCTGCTTGATGGCTGCATCACTTCTTTTGCTGGTTTCAAGCAAATATTCTTGGAACAATTCTACAAAGGAGTCAACGACATGACAATGTCTACTCTCATTAAGATTAAATAGAGGCATAATGAATCCACAGAGAGTTTTATTGAAAGATTTCACCGAGAGGCACTTAAAATGCCTTTATGAACTCCATCTGCTGTAACAATAGACACTTGCAAATCAAACTTGTTGCCTATTATCAGTATGTGGACAGGATCTACACAATTCCAGGATTGGCCTTCTTTCATTGTCAATGTCAAAGCAGCTGAGGTCAGTGCCGAAAAGTTTAAGCAGTTAGGAGTCCAAATGATTCATCCTAACCAAGATGAACATTCTACACCCGGGGGTAGTAATCGTTAGAGTAACCGCAAGAGTAAAGATACATTGGCCATCAATCTTAAAGGCAATGAGTCTTTGGCTGTCAACGTCACTCAGACGGCATCCACTCCATCAGCACCACCACAGAAATTGACTCGTCCAAAAGAAGAGCATTCGTTTGATGAAGATGATACTTTAAGCATCTTCGATTGCTTGATCAAAAGTAATAAGCTTCAGCTTCCAGAAGCAAAAAGGCGAAAAAAAGTGGGTAAAACTGATCACCCTAAATACTGTGTTTATCACAGATTTATAGGGCATCCGACCAAAGCATGTTATGTGCTCAAGGGAAAAATCCAAGAATTGGTCAACTCTGGAGCAATTACTCTGCACAGGATGAGAAAATGGTGACTGCTAATGTAGTTTCTCTACAATTCGGTAATTATCTACCGCAACTTGTGCAAGATGGTGTTGTCCCCATTCCAAGGACTACTCTTGAGATCGTGAATCTCCTACCTCCTCAAAATGAAGGTCTTGTTCCGCTGTCAACAGACAGAGGAGAGATTATGTAGATTCACCCAGATCTGGTAGCAGAATTTGAAACGCCTTCCTCTCCTAAGCAAAAGAAGCATTCCAGATCTAAACCCAAGAACTGTAACATGGTATCCTTTGAACCAGTAACAGAAGAAGAAATTCTAATGGGCACTAGATCAGAGAAACCGTATCTTCGAAAGTATTCCAGAAATCAAGAGGACTCTGTTTCATCTCCTGATGTTCCTCCTTCATCATCTTCTTCTGGCGAGAATATACCATCCATATCCTTTCCGGTGGTCGAACCATCTCCTCTTAAACCAACAGCAGCCGACAAGGAGAAACAACATGTCTGCTTTGATAAAGCGTTGAAGAAGTCCTCATCTCTCGGACTTGAGAAGCCTTATAATTTTGACATATTGGCTCAATTGGCCAATACTCCAGCAAGATTGCTGAACTCTTACGTCTCTCAAAAGAGACTCGAGAGACCTTAAGTGAAGCCTTGATGCAGGTTGACGCTTGTCTTACTCTTCTCAAGAAACCTGAAAAGGAACCAGTCAGTTGTGCACATTATCATAGTGTATTTGAATTAATGCCTAATATCACTTTTACACAAGATGACATGTTGTTATAAGACAATCGTAATGATCATCCTTTCTATTTCACGGGGTATGTGGACACCATGAAAGTAGATCGCATTCTGATTGACACAGCGTCCGCACTTAGCATTATGCCGAAGTCTATACTGGATGCTTTGAAGATCCCAGTGCATAACCTTTCTACGACTATCACTACTATCATAGGATTTAATCAAGGAAGAAGTGAACCTTTGGGGAAGATACGCCTAAAACTTTAAATTGGCAATCTTCGTACAAAGGTAACTTTCTATGTTATTGACAATCATGGCTCATACAATGCTTTGTTGGGAAGGCCATTCCTCCATGAACACAATATTGTACCCTCTACGCTCCACCAATATTTCAAATATGTGGATGGTAATGGAGAAGTCCAAAAAGAGGTTGCAGATCTGAATCCATTCAAAGGGGTTGAAGCATACTGCAATGATTCTCGTATGTACAAGGAAGAATTCATGAAGGTAGTACTAGCAATGTACACGGATAAAGAACGAAAGAGTATGCCAAATGATACTCTGGTGATTCCCGTCGAAGGATGCACCTCATGTCCTCAGTCTTCCAAACCACTGACTATCTATCTTCCTTCCCATGAGAAGCAGCCCAAGGGTGATAGTCAGGAACAAAGAGAGCTCACCTCTTCTGAGCCGCTTGTAATCAACCTTCGTCGTAAGAAGCTCCCTCCTCCTTCTCGTTCTTCTTCTTCCCCTCTTGTCATCAATCTGACTAAGCTAGCTAAGGTTAAAGTTCCTGTTGTAAATGATGGTGTAAAAATTAATAAAGCATCTCCTTTGTAGTATACTGATGTCTTTTACTATACTCAGTGTTATTTGGATATGCTAGATAACTTTAAACCACTTACAATAGAAGTTGTATCATCTCTGCGAAATGTGGTATCATTGGATTCAATACAGGAGTCATACTTCTTAGTACCGTCTCGAAAGAAAGATGAAAAGCCTATATTCTTCAACAAAAGAGAGAAACCAAAAATTATGCTCTATAATGATAATAGAGATGATACAGGAAGGCTACAATTATGTCACTACAGTCCACAATCCAAAGCCATCATCTGTAAAATGGGCTATGATTTCAGAACATGCCTCAACAATGGTAAAGGAAAGCGGACTCTCCTTCGTATTGTTGTTCCAAAAGGAAAATTACAACAATACCACAGTAAATCGAAGCGGGGCTTAGGTTATGCTTTACCTCTCCCAACTCCAGAACCTTCTGAATCTGATGAATAAGAACGATCTAACACTTCTGATTCTATTTCATGGGATTCTGACACCAGCATTGGTCATGTTCATAGGGTGATGGTATCTTCTAACATGGTGTCCGCCGAATTCTTGGAAGAAGATAAAAATAAAATTGAAGAAGCTCCTGAAGTGCACCGTTGGGCACAAAAGATGGACAATCAGTGGAAACTTTGTTTCGAACAACGAGAACCACCTACTGAAGATCAACTTGTCCAAATCGATATTGGAGAGGAAGGTGTATCACGACCAATCTTCATTAGCAAAAATCTCTGAGAGGATGATAAACAAGAGTTAATTCATCTTATTCGTGAATATATTGATATTTTTGCCTGGAGTTACGAAGATATGCCGGGATTCGATCCTCAAGTTGCAACTCACAAGCTTAACATTCTGTCGAATGCTAAGCCGGTCAAACAACAACAACGACGATTCAAGCCTGAAATAATGGATACAATTGATGATGAAGTCAAAAAGCTTATAGCTTGCGGTTTTATCAGAGAAGAACAGCATCCTGACTGGGTAGCCAATGTTGTACCAGTCCTGAAGAAGACCGAAAAGGTTCAAGTTTGCATAGACTTTCAGGATCTTAATAATACTTGCCCTAAAGACGAGTTCCCTCTCCCGATTACTGATGTCATGATCGACAATACATGTGGATTCGAACGAATTTCTTTTATGGATGGGTTTTCTGGATATAATCAAATCCAGATGAATCCTGAAGATGAGAAACATACTTCATTTCGTACTCCTCGGGATGTGTACTGTTATACGGTTATGCCGTTTGGTCTTAAGAACGCAGGTGCAACTTACCAGCGGGCTATGAGTACTATTTTTTGCGATCATCTGCGAAAGACTGTCGAATGCTATGTTGATGATATTGCTGTCAAAAGTCAAAGAAGATCACAATCAAGATTTAAGAACTATCTTCAATCTAATGCGCCAGCATCAACTCAAAATGAACCCCACCAAGTCTTTCTTGGGTGTCTCTAGTGGTAAGTTTCTCGGCTTCGTCATTACCTCTAAGGGTATACATGTTGATCCTGAGAAGATCAAAGCCATTCAAGAGATGCGTCCTCCACGCAACCTAAAAGAGCTATGAAGATTTCAAGGTCGACTTACGTACATCAGACGGTTCATTTCGAATTTATCTGGACGTTGCAGACCATTTACTCAATTAATGAAGAAAGGTGTATCTTTCGTTTGGACGGAAGAATGTCAACGAGCATTTGACGACATAAAGCGGTATTTAATGAGTCCACCGATTCTTGTACCACCGATCTCAGGAATACCCTTCTTAATGTATGTCCGAGCAATGGATCATCCACTGGAAGCTTTGCTGGCTCAAAACAACAAGAAAGGTCATGAACAAGCCATCTACTATCTTAGTCGAACGATGATTGGAGCTGAACATCGTTATAGTCCGGTAGAGAAGGAATATTTAGCCTTAATGTTTGATGTTCAGAAGACAAGACATTACATCAAAGGTCAAACTACATGTCATATCCCGAGTCAATCCTCTTCGAGTTTTAATGAATAAGCCAAGTATACTCAGTTCTAGGCTTGCCACATGGGCCATATTATTAGCACAATATGATATGGTTTATGTTCCTCAAAAGTCTGTGAAAGGCCAAGCACTTGCTGACTTCTTAGCAGCTCATCCTGTCCCTGAAACATCTAAACTCTATGATGAGATTCCAGACGAAACATTAGAATCAAATATGATCTCAGAAGAATTTCCTACCTGGAGGTTGTTCTTTGATGCAGCTTCTAGAATTGGACCTGGAGGTACTCTTGTTGCTGGAGTAGGAATTGTTCTTGTTTCACCTGATGGATTAACTATTCAAAGGTCCTATTCTTTAGACGAATCATGCTCCAATAATGTGGCAGAATACAATGCTTTGCTCATCGGACTTCAATTAGCCAAACAATTGAATATTGAATATCTCGAAGTATATGGTGACTCTAAGCTGATTGTTAATCAGGTTAGAGGCATATATGAAGTCCGACATCAAGATTTGGTACCATACCATGAAGCAGCAACCAGAATAGCTTCTTCGTTCAAAAGGTTCTTCATCGAACATGTACGTCGCGCATGCAATACAGAAGCCGATGCCTTAGCTAACCTAGCTGCGATATTGGCAGTTCCAGTCAAAAGACAACAAATGGTTGTTATCTCTAATAGAAAACTATTTTGTGTTTAAAACAACCACAATATTGAATTCAGCAATCTAATTGAAGTCAATGTCATTAGTGAGGACTGGAGAGCACCTTTCATTGATTTTGTAGTACATGACATCTTGCCAAAAGATCCTAAAGAAGCTACAAGTATTCGTCGTCGATCGCTTCGATTCTATTATAATCATACTACTAAAACACTCTATCGAAGAACTTTTGATGGATTACTCTTGAGGTGTCTCGCTGGTGATAAAGCAAAGCAGATATTACGTGAAGCTCATGATGGTGTTTGTGGAGCACATCAGCCTGGTCCTAAACTACAAGATCGTATTCGACGTATGTGCTACTACTGGCCCTCTATGATATCAGATGCTATTGACTATGCAAAGAAATGCCGTGCATGTCAGATTCATGCAGATTTTATTCACCAACCATCAGAATTTCTTCATCCGACTGTTGCATCATGACCTTTTGAAGCTTGGGGCATGGATATAATTGGCCCTATCAATCCTAATTCATCTAAAGGGCATCGGTTCATCCTAGCTATGACTGATTATTTCTCCAAGTGGGCAGAAGCTATACCATTGGCTGAAGTTAAAACGAGTAGTGTCATCAACTTCATCAAACATCATGTGATATATAGGTTTGGTATCCCTCACCGAATCATCCATGATAATGGACCGTAATTCATCAGCCAAAAGTTTAATAGGTTCTGTGATGACAACAGAATCAATAATATTGCCTTGACAGCCTATAATCCTGCGGCTAATGGGTTGGCTGAAGCATTCAACAAGACCATTATCAAACTCCTCAAAAAGTTTGTCTCTATCAACAAACGTAATTGGAGTGTTAAACTTGGAGAATGTCTCTGGGCATATCTTACTACTGTCCGTAATCCCACAGGTTGCACACCTTTTTTCTTTAGTATATGGGTGTGAAGCTGTTCTGTCTTTGGAAATTCAAATTCCATCATTGAGGATCACTATTGCTAACGAACTTACTACAGAAAACAATGATCGTCTTCGGCTTCAAGAGTTGGAGGCGCTCGATGAGAAAAGGTTACTGGCTCAACAGCATATTGAACTTTATCAAGCCCAGATCTCAAAAGCTTTCAATCGCGAAGTCAGAGTGCGGACATTTCTAGAAGGCGAGTTGGTTCTCAACGTCAGACGTCCTATGACTATGACACATATGAGCAAAGGCAAGTTCGAGGCAAAGTGGGAAGGGCCGTATGTGGTAAACAAAGTCTTCTCCAATGGAGCCTATGAATTAACAGATATGGATGGCAGAGTGGCAGAGTTGCTATGATGCCTATCAATGGCAAGTTTCTTAAGAAATATTATGTATAAAGACAAAATGTACTTTATTTCAGAAATATGATGTAAATAAAAGTTTATTTTTATTCATGGAATTACATAAATATTAAGGACGAGGAGGAGGCCCTGATCCTTCATGATTAAATACATAGTTTGCCAACAGTTCAAACATCTTATTGTCTGAACTCACAAGAAACTTATAGGCAGACATCCTCAATGCCTCTTCTTCGGCAGTCTTCCCAGGTTCCAGTAACTTGGAGATCAAATCCTGTCCTGTCGCAGGAGGAACAGTTAAGCCTTCGCCTCTTTCTTTTCGAAAAGGCACGGGAGGCTCAGTAGGGAGTATCTCGGTTTCATCTTCGATCTTCGGAGCGAGTAAATCTTCGGAAGACATTTTCGTACAGAAGGGAAAGCGATTGACAATATCTAAAAAAATTGTTCTATTTATAGATAAAACAAATAGATAATCATCCTCGAGAACTGATGCAACTGTTGGAAAGAGGCACAACTATTCGTTCATTTATAACTGTTCATTCACTTATAATTGACTATTCATTGTCCTTTCTCCGAAACTGACATGACTATTCACTCATTTATTCTTTTCTTCGAGAGTTTGAACGACCATTCATTCATTCAATGTCTCTCCCTTAAAAATCGAAGTGATCGATTACTCATTCATTTATCATAATGAGAATCCATGTCTCTGAATTCCAAATAGCCACATCAAACAACTTGCCACATTCGTATTCTATCTGCATTCTGTTATCTATGTCATTATATCAAAATTGAATTATAAAAAAAGGAGAATAATGAGACAATTATTTCTTTATTCTTTCTTTAAAAAGCATAGATACATCTTGATGAAAATCTATTACATCTCTAATTTTTCATTCTAATGAAGGTCTATTACATCTTTGGATCTTCCCATTCGATAATAAAGGTCTATTACATCTTTGGATCTTCTTATTTGTTGGTGGCAATTCCTTGTCATCTCGACCTGAAGCAACGAGTCAGATAATGGAATCAACTCTGGTCTTCTCTCTCAGAAAGATGAGAGGAGAACCCCAGAGTGCAGCAGCCAAAGATGATCTGCTGTCAATACAACTGGTGGAGAGAAGATGACCCGCCAGGGAATTAGGAACAAAATTACCCTTGTGATACAATTCCTAGTTCTGCGTCTCCACCATCCAACTCTCATGTATAAAGGCTCTTCCTACCATCTGAGGAAGACCCTTCTTGAACATGAAGAGTCCTGAGCTGTCTGATTTGAGTGTCAGAACCACATGAGCTGTCTGATGTGAGTGTCAGAAGAATACCCTCTGCAACATCCAAATCACCAATGTCAGTCCTGAAGAAGCTTGCTAGCTGAATCCCTACAAATATTAATAAAATAGGAAAAGTTAACAGAATCTATCAAACAATGCACGCTTATCAACAGGCACAAACCAGTATTGTGTGCCTATCAACAGGTGCAAACCAGCAGTGTACGCCTATCAACAGGCACACATCATCACTGCATACTGATCAAACAGGCACATATCGAAAATGTGCGCCGATCAATAGGCGCATATCTCCACAGTACAAGTTGATCACACTGGCGCATATCAACAATACGCGTCTATGATTGAGACTAAGTACTGATCACAATGCGTGCCTATTCTCAAAAATAATTAGCGTATATCAACAGTGTCTACAACATGCAGATCAATACCTATCTTCAAAAGTGGTGTGAAAGAAGAATATTCATACCATTGATTCTTCTTCGAGACTTACCAATTTTTGAAGACACAGCATACAAAAGAATAACATTAGGATGGATTGGCGCAAGTGGGACCTTGTGAGAAGCCATTTGTTTTGAGAAAGAATGAATGGCTCTTTCATTTTGGCTATCATTTTTAAAGTACTGAAGAAGGAAAATGGGCGCATCATTCTAGGAGCATATTTTGGGAAAGAACTAAACTATAGGCGCTTAAGACCATGTGATGGCTGCCATGTGTCTCTCAAAGAAACAGTAAACAAAGAATTAGCCAAAGGCACATGGCCTCGTATGCTATTCAAAATCACAGCCACACAACATATCAGAAATTTTAGATTTCATTTGCATAAAGATGGGTGGACCCCTACAGACAAGGACACAAGAAAAGAGAATAAAATGTTTGGCATGCCCAAACATTATTTTTTGTTCTTGCCTTCATCAGGCTGACGAAGGGCGACGTCCAATTCTTGCATATGGCAGATCCCCGAGCGACAGATCAGATTAAGTAACCCCTCCGCATCACCACACCCTTCAGAGGATGGCCCACCATTCAAGTGATTGAAGACTGTCGAGTCTAGACCAAAACAGTCTAAAAAGTTCGCCGCTCTCAACGACGGGTCAGCCTCCAACAGATAAGTTGTAGGCGCAACATCATGTCCCGCTTCAGGGGACTTGATTGTAGTATCAGCATTTGTCTCCATCTCTTCCTTCTTGGAGGCCATTGAAGAACAAAAGTGAAAAATAAAGCATAAAGATAAACTACTACATATATATCAACAAAATGACTCTTCATATTCCTCATGGGAAATCGAATATCATCAATGAAACTCAGAAAGACAAAGAGGAAGTTTTGTGTTTTCGAGAAAAAGATTTAAATATGATGACCGGTTGTTGACTGGCGCAACTTGACTCAGTCAAAATTTTTAGAAATTCAAAGTATTTTAAAACTTTGAAAATATTTTTAAGTTTTGAAAATTTTGAAGGGGGTCTTGTAGGACCTAAAAATCAAGTTACACCCTGAACATACTAATCAGTGATCAAGTTGCGCCCCAAAGATCAGGTTGTGCCACTAATATGAAGCTCAGAGAACAAGTTGCGCCATTGATCAGGTTGTGCCTGATATCATATTGTGCCTAGTCATAATGTGCCAAAATCTACGTGGCGCCTGACACTTAATGGCCATCATCACCTGACAGCACCGACGACTGACACCACAGTGAACGAGAAAAATCTTTTTGAATCCCGTGAATTGTGTCGCTCAAGGGGAGTTGGTAGACAGCTGTCCTGTACAGTTCGTAAGTTGTGCCTAGGCACAATCCAGACAAAATCTTTAGTTGCGCCTACGCGCAATCTGAATGACTTCTGCTCAAAAGCTGCCATGTATCTAGGCGCGGCTCAATCAGGCACAGTTGATCGAAGCTCGCACAACCTGATGAAGTTGAGATAACTTACATTCTAAAGTAGAATGATATGGCACACATGCCACTAATCTCTCAAGATGTATCTACTATCCTATACACGACCATGCACATCTCAATCACATGATGCCACGCGTCTAAATACAGTTAGTACATGACTTAACAACTGAATGAAAGTTGGTGCAACAGGAGGTTGGCGCAACCCAATTTGGCGCAATTCAGCCTCGCACACATCAGAATAACTGCTAAAATAGTTATTTTTTGAACTCTATAAATAGAGTTTCCAATCATTATGAAATCATCAGATAATACGCACAGAGATCAAGAACTCTTGTAAAATTGCTGCTGCATTCTCCAGAGGCTACAGTCTTCAAGTTCACATAGTCCAAGGGATAAAGTGATCGTCTTCTGATCAGATTCCTATAGTTGTATTTCTCCAGAATTCATTTACTTTGTACTAATTTTTTTTCAAGTTTGGAATAAACTTTTTGTTTTTGCAAACAATATACGCCAAGTGCCTCTGAACTCACACTATATTTGCTCCAAGTGGAGTCACATCGCATCTTCCTGGGTGGCGAGTCATGTATGTTGATACCTCTAAACTTTCACTCTAATGCTTTATCACACAGGAGTCTGCCCAGCTTATCGTCATCTCTGAGCAAACTTCCTGGTCGTGATTATCGTGTATCACGTCCATATTACCTCTGATACTGATAGTCTCTTGAATTAACACCTGTACCCAACCCGAGATAAAAGACATGGTGTTAAGGCCACAAAACATATAATGTCCATATTACCTCTGTTGGATTTTGTCTCAGAATCTATTACTTGCACCACCAGTACACAGAAGAGTAATAGGTCCACAAAAAAATTATGATTATCGTGTGTCACGTCCATATTACCTCTGATACCGATGGTCTCTTAACTTAAAACATGTACCCAACCCGGGATAAAAGACATGGTGTTAAGACCACAAAACCTATCACGTCCATATTACCTCTGTTAGGTTTCGTTTCAAATCTATTACCCGTGCCACCAGTACGCAAAAGGGTAATAGGTCCACAGAAGTTATCCTAATCTATTACTCGTACCACCAGTGCGCAGAAGAGTAATAGGTCCACATATATCATTCAAATCTATTGCTCGTATCTCCAGATGCACAAAAGGGCAATAGGTCCACAAAAAGTCCCCCAGTGGGATATTCTTTATCAAATACAAATGCTGTATTAGGCCCTCTAGTACAAGCACCACAAATACTACATGCAAGGAATGGAGTGAATGTGTTCTGTTTATTCAAAATCAGTTACATTCATAGGACTACTTCTCTAGCAAAAAAGAGGGAGAGGAGGAAAGAGCTGAAGCAAAATCTACTACTCATCAGCAACACATAGTTTGATGAGAATGACTTCCAGCTGTGCAGTTGAGCGCTCGATTCTCATTTTGTCTCGACGTAAGCTTCTTGGTCCAATATTTCAGCATCCTCCAGATGTGCATGAGCCTACCAATTGTCCTCTACCTTCTTCAGCGCACTCTCCAGAGCGGCAGAGGCTCATGTGACCTCATCGGTCTCCTTGCAGATCTTCTCTCTCTTGACGAGTGACTTGGAGCTCAGTCTCCAGAGATCTCAGTTTGGCTTGGAATTGGAGGAGATGCTCGTTAGTTTCGGTCATAGCATGAACGGTGGTCTCCTCACGAGTTAAGCAGATCTCTCCATCTCGGTTCAGCCTGTCGTATTTAATATACAACTTACGGAGGTCTTTCTCCAAGGTGGGCTTGGTCGTCTCATGTACAACCCTCACCTTTTCTATGGCTGTTATGAGAAAGGCACACTCCTGCTCCACTGTCAATAACCAGTGGATAAGATCCTAGAGGGCAATATGTTAAGCTAACCATATCTCAATCCACATAAAATCGTACGAAAGACGAACCAATTGCACTATGGTTGATCAGACCACAATAAACAGGTTCTGATAAGACAATGTATCAGTGGACGCCCACCATAAAACATATGTCTTGAATAAGCTCGATAAGAGAGTAAGCTCGCAAAACTAGGCTATAATAGCAACATTAGTCAAGGTAGTCCAATTACAAATACACAAGATAATGATGAAAGAAAATATAAGTAGTTTAAGCTACTTAAGAATCTAAGTCGTGTCCGGTGTTCGTGCCTCTGCAGTCGTCCTTCTGTCTTCTTGTCTAAGGCCTTGGTTAAAGTCAAAGGAATTTAGGCTGTAAGGCTTCCTACCCAACTTATAGGAGTTGTACTAATAGTGTGATTGAATGATGGAACATGATGACCTAGTACGCATGATAGTGAGATAAGGGTTTACGGAAGAATAATTCAAGCAAGAAGCAATCAAGATAGATAGTTGGGAGTTCGAAGTGAAGGTGTAAAACCCCTAAATTTCTACTATTTTTTTATATTTAAAATTTGTACTGATTTAAAATTTCGTATTGTACGTTGTGTGCAAAGGTTCGTCTTTCGTAATTGCTCGACGAATGCGAATATGTGCGAGCGTATATATTTTTGAAAAACATTATTTTTATTATTTTTATAGTTTCAAAGAAATATAGACAATAATTATTTCTAGCTATTATTTTCAAGTTTACGATTTTAATTATGAAAGCCTTTTCGTTTATAGCAGTTATTAATAATAAAATATGTTCTTAGGCATACATATATTTCCTAAATATTTTGCTAGTTTATTTTAAATAAAAATATAATTTTCGAGATTTATTAATATTAATATTTTATTGTTCAAAAAAATATTTAAAAATATTTATTATTTTCAAAATTATTATTATTATTGGTAATTTGGAAAATATATTTGAAAGTTATTGTGGCCATTTAAATCTTGATTTGATTTTTGAATTTATTTAATATCCATATTTGGAACTTGATTTATCCCATTTGATTTGAGCTTAAATTTAATTAGATTTGAATTGGATTTGATTTGGATGTAGATTTATTGAATTGATTTAAACTAGTAATTTAATTATCTATTTTTGGGGTTTAAATTAAATCCTAATCCATATCTAATTGGGAATTCCCACATCCTATAAATAGGCAGGTACTCCTCCAATATTTTTATCAATTCACAAATTCCTACACAAGTTATTTCTCCACAACGTGTGTGCTCGTGTCGGTGTTCCATCCATCCTCGTGTCAGCTGTGACGGCCTCGGGTCCGACCCCGGTGACTCTCTTATTCCATCCTTTATACATGTACAATTGTCTTCGTGTCGACACTCCGACACAATATATCAAATCCTAAAAAAATTTAACCCAAAGCCTAACCACCTCTCTACTCCCCGACTTTCCCGCAGCCACTCCGACCCCGCCACCACGGCCAGCCCATGCGAGCCCCGAACCACCCTCGTCCCGCGCTCGGCCACCTCTACCACCCACAGCACCACCCCAGAACCACCACCGCCTGTTCCCTGCCGTCGCCACCCTCAGCAAGACCACCACCATCACACCAAACCCGTCGTTGACCGACCACCACCATCACCGCCACCCATCACAGCCACAGTAGAAAAAGGAGTAGAAAAACCCTAACCTTTACCCGACTTCTCCGCCTCGCCGTCGAACCGCAGGCCGACAGCCTCCACGCGGCCTCCCGACCGCTCGAACCCCCAAATTCACTGCCGCGTCCCATGCCGGATTACCACCGTCGTTCCTGTGTTCGTACCCGGCCGACGTCCTCAAAGATCAACCTTCTCCTCCGCCGCCACCCGCTCCTCCGCCGTCGCGCGACGAGCATCCGTGGCCAAGAACCCCCTTCCGGCAAACTTTCCCGACCGCTTCACCGATTCCTTCCACCCGCTCCGTCGAGCGGCGCCGCCCGAGACCCTCAGCTCCCACCGTCGCCGCCCCTATTCATCTCCGCCATCGAAATCCCCCAAAGCCCCGCCTGAGCCGCCTCTCCGACCTAACCCCCTTTCCGATCTCCTCGTCCTCCGCCCGTACGCGGCTCCGACCATCCGCCGATCTCTCCGCTCTCGCATCGCCTCTTCCGCTCTCCTCACTTCAGCTCCTCCCTCTCTTCCCTCTTGCTCCTTCTTTTCCAGCGCCTCCCTCTCCCGTCCCCCTTCGCTTCTCTCTTCCTCCCTCTGTCCAATTCCCTGTCTCTCTTTTCTTTTGATATTTTTATTTATTTTTTTGTTTTCTTAAACTTAACAGTACTGTTCTCTCAGAGAACAGCAGCTACCACATCTTTTAATAATTTTATTATTATTATTATTATTATTATTATTATTATTATTATTATTATTATTATTATTATTATTATTACCATTACTATTAATATTCTGTTTATTATTATTGTTATTATTATTATTATTATATTTTTTATGTACAAAATATGTTGTATGGTTACAATAGCTACATTACTATTAACATTAATGTTATTTTGATATTAATTAGGTTTGGCTTACTTATATTAATTTTGTTAAATATTATTAATATATATCGAGATATTTTGAGATATATTAGAATAATATTTTTGGATGATTCTAATATTTTTACCTCGTTAAATTATAGCTTTGACATAAGAAAATAGTTTTTATGACTTTCAAATATTTATTTAGAATATTTGAATAAAAGAAAATATAGATTTTAATTATAATTCCAATTATAGTTTTCGAATATTATAAGTAATTTTCTAATATAGTTATTAAATACTTTGACTAAATATAAGTAGTATGCTATCAATCTTATTTATCATTACAAAACATAGAAACTTTTTTTACCTAAATTGATTTTCCATATTTTTATGTGTTTGTCAAATATTATTTTTACTAATAAATATAGTTTCAATTATTATAAATAGTTTTCTACATCGTATATAATCTATATCCAAATTTCTTTGATCATCCTTCTATCCGTAACCAAGCCCATTATTCCTATTTCCTCGCCAAGTTCATACCACCTTATGTCCTCCCTAACTAAATTGACCCTTCTGGACCCAATGGAACTGTCCGCGCCACCATCAAAGGTCCCCATGCATAGTTATTGCACCAAAGTTACAGTTTGTGCCACACTGATCATTGCAGCACACCAGGCGTATTACCAGGCAAGACACCTTGCCATTTGCTGTTTAATTATTTTAGCTCATATTTTTATGCATGTTCATTATTTTCTTTATGCAAAATAAACTGTGATACATGGCATAACCTGTTAGAATTTACTGTTCAGTTTCTTGCTATGTATTATTTTCTTACACATTAAACCTAGACATAAGGGGCCACCTTTGTGTGTTGCATTCATGGCCTTGACACGTTGTACCACGAAGTTGTGTGTTACATATAGAACATGGAAGTGCGTGATTAGCTGGCCACCAGTACGTACAAGCCGTACGATAGGAATAACCGCTAATAGAGATTGCATGCTAGTTTGACTTAGCGGTTATAGAGTTAGCATTGGGCGGGAAGAACATGATTGGAAGTTGACTACCACCCTATCTATCGTAGACTCGCTCGCTACTGAGGAACGATAGGTAGACTATATGCTATAGACTCGCTCGATAATGAGGAATAGTATATAGTGTTGTGACTCGCTACTGAGGTACTATATTGGTATTTTCTTGACTTGACCGGGTAGTCATGCGACCATGAACTGTTCTTAAAACTGCATTCACTTAGAACGGTTAGGCTATCTTTATCCGTTAGTTATGAGTACCTTTGGTTTGGGTACTTGTATCTGACCGTGGCTTGGAACAATAACTTGTCGCGGATTAGTTCATCACATCTTGTCCTTGTTTGGTTGTAGGTGTGACTTACTACTTCGATGAGAAGGTATTGAACCTTGTTGGGGTCCGGATACCATATTGGATTCTTAGCATGGAAAGGTACGTCACCGTGAATTAGTTTACCATCTCCTGTCCTTGTTTGGTTGGGGGGATGGTACGCTCGTTCAGTAGGTGCGTATTGGACCATGTTATAATTCGATTTACTTATTTATTTGAGCAATATTTATTCAGTTTATATGGCATGATATTATGTGTCTTGTTATGTCCCTCTGAGGACCTGGTTATCTCTCCAGGTGTGTGCTATTGTCTTTCGTAGGTGCTTTAGCGCTAGCCGTATTCATTACTATTTCTCGAGGATGATTGCACTTGGATCGTCTTCGCTTCGCTCGCCAAATTCATATCTTTTCTTATGTATTTTTTCCTTACTTGTTGGTAGTGGATTTGTCTCCGCCCAACATATTGTATCAAGACAATTCATTATCTTTATATGATGTCTTTTATTCATTTATTCTGTGTGGATGAGATTAGTTATGGTTCTACTGTATTTTACAGCTTATGTATTTATACGAGGCTTCTATATATTGGAGTATACTTCGTATGAATACAGCTGGCATGTCTACGTTCCTAGTCCTACGTATTTTGAGACTGGAGCGTTACATGTTTTTGTGGTGGCCCATGCAGGTCAAGTTAAATTGTTTGGTTACTTTACCGTACCAAGCAAGCCTGCGTATAGGATTAGAAGTCTAGGATCTTATCCACGTACTTGACCTCTTTTCTTGATTTTATCTACCGTTTGCCTCATCAATTGTATCTTACTTGCTTCCTTCCATCCCTATTCTTATCTTTCCTTCGTGCTTGCTAGAAATTGACCCTACTAGTTAGTTGTCCCAAAACACCATTAGTTTAATTCTTTAAGTTGGGTAGAATACCTTATGAACTAGCAACCCCTTTGACCTAGCGACATATATTAGCAAGCTTAATTAGATCCTAGAATCTAGAGGACCTAACCCGTCTAGCCAACCAAGGACTTGGACAAGAAGACTATAGGACGACTGTATGACTTAGAATCATTCTACCTTCTTTAAATCCTAGTCTCCCGTACCTATGTTTTTACCAACTTGACTAATGTTGCTACTATAATCTAGTTTTGCAAACTCATCCATTTATCGAGTTTGTTCATGACTTATGCTATTGAGCGCGCTCACTAACATATTGTCTAATCAGAACCGGTACATGATGGTCTGATCAACCGAGTGCACTTTGGTTCGCTTTTGTCTATTATTCTACGTGGATGGGGACATAGCTAAACTTGTCCTCTAGAGTCCCATCCGCGACTGCCTTGGCAACTCCTTTTTGAAATTTTTCGGTCGTCCTTGAATCATGTATTCGCGTTCGATAACGCCTTCTTCGAACTCTAAATTGCTTTCGCCTTCACCAATTTTTTTTCGAAGGACGAAGGCGTAATACTTGAAATTTCTCTAGCTGTCCTATCAATTATGACCATTACCACTCGATGTTGCTATATTTTCATCCTAAACTACTCGGCCCTATCAAGACCCTCTAATCGCTTAATTTAAGTGAATTTATTTCATTCTCTTAATCGTGACTCCCATTCATTACCCATGACCATACCGTATTATTTTTCTACGATCTAGATCGCGATTTCTTACAACATGATTTTGTAAAAACATTGTCATCATTGGATCCCCATTGATACCCCCTTGTGTCCTCTCACCCCCCTACGAATTCTTAATTTCGAGGACGAAATTCTTTTAATTTGGGTAGGATGTAAAACCCCTAAATTTCTACTATTTTTTTATATTTAAAATTTGTACTGATTTAAAATTTCGTATTGTACGTCGTGTGCAAAGGTTCGTCTTTCGTAATTGCTCGACGAATGCGAATATGTGCGAGCGTACATATTTTTAAAAAATATTATTTTTATTATTTTTATAGTTTCAAAGAAATATAGACAATAATTATTTGGAAAAATTTGAGTGGCACCCCACTTTTTTTACGCTTATTTAAGGTGCACCCCACAACATTACAATATTGTATAACACTCCCCACTTTTAACGAAAAACGTCTATTACAAACGGTTAACTCCTTTGACCCTTTATTTTGGATGAAAATACCCTCTCGTTATGCCCCTACCCAACCCTTGCGACCCCCCTCTCCCATTGCTACCGCCGGCAGCCCTCCTCCCCGTCGGCAGCCAGCCTCCCCCCCTCCCCCCCTCCCGCTCCGCCCCCCCTCCCGCTCCGCCCCCTAGCCCCCACTGCTGCGCGTTGCTGCTGCTGCCGTCGCTGCCACTCGATGCTGCCGCCGCCGCCGCCGCGCGCTACTGCTAGGGGACGGAGCGGGAGGGGGGGCGAAGCGGGAGGAGGGGAGGGGGGGCGGAGCGGGAGGGGGGTGATGATGGTTGATGGTGGTGGTGATGATGATGATGGTGATGATGTTGGTGATGGTGGTGGTGGTGATGGCCGGAGGGGTCCGGCGAGGTCGGGGAGGGGGGAGTGCGACGACGCCGTGGAGGGAGGCCGAGCACGGCGGGGGGCGGGGGACGGGCGGTGGGGACGGGGGACGGGCAGCCACGTGTGACGGAAAGGGAGGACACACAAAAGTAGACAAGGGTATTTTCGTCAAAAAAAAATTTGACCGTTCGTTTTAGACAAAATTCGTTAAAAGTGGAGGGTGTTATACAATATTGTAATGTTGTGGGGTGCACCTTAAATAAGCGTAAAAAAACTGGGGTGCCACTCAAATTTTTCCTAATTATTTCTAGCTATTATTTTCAAGTTTACGATTTTAATTATGAAAGCCTTTTCGTTTATAGCAGTTATTAATAATAAAATATGTTCTTAGGCATACATATATTTTCTAAATATTTTGCTAGTTTATTTTAAATAAAAATGTAATTTTTGAGATTTATTAATATTAATATTTTATTGTTCAAAAAAATATTTAAAAATATTTATTATTTTTGAAATTATTATTATTATTGGTATTTTGGAAAATATATTTGAAATTTATTGTGGCCATTTAAATCTTGATTTGATTTTTGGAATTTTTTAATATCCATATTTGGAACTTGATTTATCCCATTTGATTTGAGCTTAAATTTAATTAGATTTGAATTGGATTTGATTTGGATGTAGATTTATTGAATTGATTTAAACTAGTAATTTAATTATCTATTTTTGGGGTTTAAATTAAATCCTAATCCATATCTAATTGGGAATTCCCACATCCTATAAATAGGCAGGTACTCCTCCAATATTTTTATCAATTCATAAATTCCTACACAAGTTATTTCTCCACAACGTGCGTGCTCGTGTCGGTGTTCCATCCATCCTCGTGTCAGCCGTGACGGCCTTGGGTCCGACCCCGGTGACTCTCTTATTCCATCCTTTATACATGTACAATTGTCTCCGTGTCGACACTCCGACACAATATATCAAATCCTAAAAAATTTTAACCCTAAGCCTAACCACCTCTCTACTCCCCGACTTTCCCGCAGCCACTCCGACCTCGCCACCACGGCCAGCCCATGCGAGCCCCGAACCACCCTCGTCCCGCGCCCGGCCACCGCTACCACCCACAGCACCACCCCAGAACCACCACCGCCTGTTTCCTGCCGCCGCCACCCTCAGCAAGACCACCACCATCACCACCAAACCAGTCGTTGACCGACCACCACCATCACCGCCACCCATCACAGCCACAGTAGAAAAACCCTAACCTTTACCCGACTTCTCCGCCTCGCCATCGAACCGCCGGCCGGCAGCCTCCACGTGACCTTCCGACCGCTCGAACCCCCAAATTCACCGCCGCGCCCCGTGCCGGATTACCACCGTCGTTCCTGTGTTCGTGCCCGGCCGACGTCCTCACAGATCAACCTTCTCCTCCGCCGCCACACGCTCCTCCGCCGCCGTACGGCGAGCATCCGTGGCCAAGAACCCCCTTCCGACGAACTTTCCCAACCGCCTCACCGATTCCTTCCACCCGCTCCGTCGAGCGGCGTCGCCCGAGACCCTCAGCTCCCACCGTCGCCGCCCCTATTCATCTCCGCCATCGAAATCCCCCAAAGCCCTGCCTGAGCCACCTCTCCGACCTAACCCCCTTCCCGAACTCCTCGTCCTCCGCCCGCACGCGGCTCCGACCATCCGCCGATCTCTCCGCTCCCGCACCGCCTCTTTCGCTCTCCTCACTTCAGCTCCTCCCTCTCTCCCCTCTTGCTCCTTCTTTCCCAGCGCCTCGCTCTCCCCTCCCCCTTCACTTCTCTCTTCCTCCCTCTCTCCATCCCTGTCTCTCTCTTCTTTTGATATTTTTATTTATTTATTTGTTTTCTTAAACTTAACAGTACTGTTCTCTCAAAGAACAGCAGCTACCACATCTTTTAATAATTTTATTATTATTATTATTATTGTTATTATTATTATTATTATTATTATTATTATTATTATTATTATTACCATTACTATTAATATTCTGTTTATTATTATTGTTATTATTATTTTTATTATTATTATATTTTTTATGTACAAAGTATGTTGTATGGTTACAATAGCTACATTACTATTAACATTAACGTTATTTTGATATTAATTAGGTTTGGCTTACTTATATTAATTTTGTTAAATATTATTAATATATATCGAGATATTTTGAGATATATTAGAATAATATTTTTGGATGATTCTAATATTTTTACCTAGTTAAATTATAACTTTGACATAAGAAAATAGTTTTTATGACTTTCAAATATTTATTTAGAATATTTGAATAAAAGAAAATATAGATTTTAATTATAATTCCAATTATAGTTTTCGAATATTATAAGTAATTTTCTAATATAGTTATTAAATACTTTGACTAAATATAAGTAGTATGCTATCAATCTTATTTATCATTACAAAACATAGAATTTTTTTTACCTAAATCGATTTTCCATATTTTTATGTGTTTGTCAAATATTATTTTTACTAATAAATATAGTTTCAATTATTATAAATAGTTTTCTACATCGTATATAATCTATATCCAAATTTTTTTGATTATCCTTCTATCCGAAACCAAGCCCATTATTCCTATTTCCTCACCAAGTTCATACCACCTTATGTCCTCCCTAACTAAATTGACCCTTCTGGACCCAATGGAACTGTCTGTGCCACCATCAGAGGTCCCCATGCATAGTTATTGCACCAAAGTTGCAGTTCGTGCCACACTGATCATTACATCACACCAGGCGTATTACCAGGCAAGACACCTTGCCATTTGCTGTTAATTATTTTAGCTCATATTTTCATGCATGTTCATTATTATTTTTATGCAAAATAAACTGTGATACATGGCATAACCTGTTAGAATTTACTGTTCAGTTTCTTGCTATGTATTATTTTCTTACACATTAAACCTAGACTTAAGGGACCACCTTTGTGTGTTGCATTCATGGCCTTGACACGTTGTACCACGAAGTTGTGTGTCGCATGTAGAATACGGAAGTGCGTGATTGGCTGGCCACCAGTACGTACAAGCCGTACGATAGGAATAACCGCTAATAGAGGTTGCATGCTAGTTTAACTTAGCGGTTATAGAGTTAGCATTGGACGGGAAGAACATGATTGGAAGTTGACTACCACCCTATCTATCGTAGACTCGCTCGCTACTGAGGAACGATAGGTATACTATATGTTGTATGTGTGACTTACTACTTCGATGAGAAGGTATTGAACCTTGTTGGGGTCCGGATACCATATTGGATTCTTAGCATGGAAAGGTACGTCACCGTAAATTAGTTTACCATCTCTTGTCCTTGTTTGGTTGGGGGGATGGTATGCTCGTTCAGTAGGTGCGTATTGGACCATGTTATAATTCGATTTACTTATTTATTTGAGCAATATTTATTCAGTTTATATGGCATAATATTATGTGTCTTGTTATGTCCCTCTGAGGACCTGGTTATCTCTCCAGGTGTGTGCTATTGTCTTTCGCAGGTGCTTTAGCTCTAGCCGTATTCATTACTATTTCTCGAGGATGATTGTACTTGGATCGTCTTCGCTTCGCTCGCCAAATTCATATCTTTTCTTATGTATTTTTCCCTTACTTGTTGGTAGTGGATTTGTCTCCGCCCAACATATTGTATCAAGACAATTCATTATCTTTATATGATGTCTTTTATTCATTTATTCTGTGTGGATGAGATTAGTTGTGGTTCTACTGTATTTTACAGCTTATGTATTTATACGAGGCTTCTATATATTGTAGTATACTTCGTATGAATACAGCTGGCATGTCTACGTTCCTAGTCCTACGTATTTTGGGACTGGGGCGTTACAGAAGGCGAGATAGAATGTCATATATGTGGATGAGATCCTAAATTTCTAATCCTATACGCAAGCTTGCTTGGTACGGTAAAGTAACCAAACAATTTATCTAGACCTGCATGGGCCACCACAAAAACATTTAACACCCCAGTCCCAAAATACGTAGGACTAGGAACGAAGCATGCTAGCTGCATATATATACGAGATATACTCCAATATATGGAAATCTCGAATATACACATAAGCTGTATTGTGAATAATAATAACAAACAGTCACAGGTAAAAGCTACGTCTCATCCACACAGAATATAAAGAGAAATGGTATCTCATGAATCAAAGTAAATGTCAAAATATAGTTGTTGGCCGGGCGGAGACAAATCCACTACCGGCACTAGAATAAACTGAAAGAAAATAGAGTCCAACCTCCAAGATAAATAAAATAAGAAATGATGACTAAATAGGCTCCTCGACCCAATAGGGACAACTATGATCAGAAGGTACAACTCGCTAGAACGTGAAGGATGAGTCTATAGCGGAGCCATACTCCTGTGGAAAGTCCTGCACAACCTGGAGAGATCACCATGTCCTCAGAGGGACGTAACAAGATACAAAAAGAATATGCCACATAAACTGAATAAATACTGCTCAATAAGAATAAGTAAGATCAGATCATAACATGGTCCAATACACATCTATTGAACTAGCTTACCATCCCCCCAACCAAACAAGGACAGGAGATGGTAAACTAATTCACGATGACGTATCTTTCCATGCTATGAATCCAATATGGTATCCGAACCCCAACAAGGTTCAATACCTTCTCATCGGAGTAGTAAGCCACACCTACAACCAAACAAGGACAAGATGTGGCAAACTAATCTGCGACAAGTTATTGTTCCAAGCCACGGTCAGATACAAGTACCCAAACCAAGAGTACTCGTACCTAATGGATAAGAGTAGCCTACCATTCTATGTGAATGCAGTTTAAGTACATCCCTCCAATGTATGGGCCCTGGCTAAAAAATGGGATCGGCATAGTCCCCCCTTGGGGCACCAGGGGCCTCAGGCATAATCGTTCGACGAACGTCAGTGGCCAGCAGTAATAAGGGGTCGTCAACCCGCATCTCCAGTGGAGCATACGGTCACAAGGAAAATGTGTAAAGTAGCCCATACGCTAAGGATATGTACTCCCCTCCCAATGCCTATTATGTTGTATCCACAACACATAATCCCTATTAACCGCTAAGTCAAACTAAGCATGCAATGTCTATTAGCGGTTAATCCTATCGCACGGCTTATACGTACTAGTGGCCAGCCAGTCACGCATGTCTGAGTTCTATATGTGACTCACAGTAACGTGGTACAAATGTGTCAAGGCCCATGAATGCAACACACAAAGGGTGGTCCCTTAACTCTAAGTTTAATGGGTAAGAAAATAATACATAGCAGGAAATATAACTGAACCGTAAGCTCTAACAAGTTATGCCATGTATCACAGTTTATTTTGCATAAAGAAAATAATGAATAATGCATGCAATATGAGCTAAATAAATAAACAGCGGTGGCAAGGTATCTTTCCTAGGGGTAGTGTGCAGAATGGCGACGCCTGATGACTTAAATCGTCAAAATATGGAAGCAATGAAAGCCAACTTCTACGAATGACCTCAGATGCTGAAATAAACATCACGAACAGATTTGGCATAAAAGAAATATCTAGGAAATGCCTGTCCAAAAGTCTAATTCTGGAACAGGGGCAAAATCGTAATTTTGGGTCAAAACGATGTCCGCCGTTGGACCCGTTTTGTACCGAAATGCATGCCAGGATCTATGGTCTCTAAAGTCGTCAAACTACATGTCTACGGGTCCAGTTTGAGGAGACGAACCCAACCGTATATCCAAAGTTGGATTCCGGTGGGCTGTGCACAAATTCGCCCGTTAGAGCGGGTCGCAGGCCCGCCAAATTTTGACGTTCCGATCAACCTTCTCAGAATCAGACCAAACTTGGCATACAGGACCAAAAAATCGACACGGTCCTGATGGCACAAGTTTCGTGTCGATCCGACGAACGTGCACAAAGTTATGGTCAAGTTTGTAAAACGTCAATACGGGGGTATTTCGACGGATACGCACTGATTTCGTCGCGCATGCACAACGAAATTGAGTCCCGACAGTTCCCACATGTCGGTAACATCCATACGCACCTTTCGATGCATATAGTACGCGACTACGTCGCCCGGTTTGTCGAGACGCACGTCGTATCGGAAAGTTTTGTTAAATTTTGATGTTTTAAAAGCTGATTTTTCATAAACTTTGGGTTTAAAAATCTTTACATACAGGGGAAGGAAAATTAAACTAAAAGAAGAGATTTGGAGTTCTATATGTTGGGTAAAATGTTGTTCAAAAGTTTTCCAAAACTCTCTTCGGGATTTATCAGAATTTGACAGTAAACATGGGTGGTTGGGCCGCTTCCCACTATCGGCAACAGTTGGTTTTTCGTAGTTTTTGAGTCGAATTTTCGACTCAGTGGTGTGATCCTTCCAAGTCCTAATGGGTGGTTCTTCTAGAGGGTAACATAGGCTCTACATCACCACTCTCGGAATCGAAAATTATTGACTACACGTGAAGAAAAGTGGTAGTAAAGGGAGGTACCTCGCGGTTGAGGGAAAACAGAACGTTCTCTGTTGCCGTTCGGTTTGGGTCTTTCCCGGCTGTTCGACGGGTGGCACCGACGTGCAGGTGGTCGGATAGGAGCGTGGGGGTGCTCTAGTCCTCGGGGATTTTTTGGATCAAAGAAATTCGTGGGAAATTTTCGTTATGTAGGTTACAAGGCGGGTATACACATATATATCCTAATTTGATATCAATAGGAATTTGATTTAAATTCCCAAGTTTAAATCCAATTTAAGTTTGATTTTTAGGATTAGTTGGAAGAGAATCATGGTAGGATCACCTGGGAATTTATTTAAAAATTCTATGAAGATTTGATTTGAATTCAAATCCTAAACGTAGGATTTTCCTTTCCATGGCCGCGAGCCTTTGGCTCGGCCAAAACCCGTCACTGTAGCAAGGCTACAGTGACATCACATATATATATATATATATATATATATATATATATATATATATATATATATATATATATATATATACCCAAGGTCCAAAACTTAGCTGTTTTGTTTACAGCTCCTAGATGTTCGGGCGTGGGCAGCACTGTTCAATGAATAGTGCTGCGGGGCTGCTTCTTTTTTTTTACCAAAACTTGTAAATACATATATATATATAGCCTTTAATAAATATTTATGACCTAAATAAAATATTAAAAAATCCTAACAACTTAACTAACCTTATAAAATATTTTTAAAGAAAATATTTGGCAAGTAGATAACCATAGAAGGATATTTACAGTGGCCTTTGATTTAATAACCAAAACTTTTTATATCTTGTTATTTACTAAATAATTTGATTAGTGCAACATATCATAAAATATTTAGAATAAAATCTAAAAATTTCAAAAAATTTAGTAATCACTTGAAAATGTATTTTTGAGTGAGATTGTGCAACAAATACTAAGTGTAGCATTTGTGTTGCTAATCTACCATATAAAAAATATTTACCCAATTAAGTACCAAACTTTGTTTATATAAAATAAAAAAAATTCTCCAAAATTTTGGGGGATTACAGCAGCTTCAACCGACCCTGCATCCATCGATGCTGGTACAGGAACCACCGCCCCTACCACCGGCACTTCTGGTATAAGCGGCTCTGAACTCGGCTCAGCGGAGGGTCTTTCGATTTGAAGGAGAGGAGGTTCACTTCTTCTTTTTGGTAGGAGATCCGCCCCGACGTCTTCCACTATCCCCTCCTCCATGGCTATGTCCACCAATAGCAATGAAGGAGCAGCGCCTATAGATTCAGAATAACCGACAATCAATTTGACTCGAAGGATATGGAGAAAGAGCGAATGAACCTCCTTGTTGGTAAGAATATGACATAGCTTACCAGGGGAGGGCGGTGGAGACTCTGGCTCGTTCTAGACAGTCATAATTTCTCTCATTGCCCCTATATCCTCCTCAATAGCAGTATCCGAACCACCTGCATCTGCCACTCCAGCCCCGATTAACCCAAAAGGAGATGTAGCTGGGTTGGTAGCAAGATCTGGTTCTGTAAGGCTTGCACCTTCTTCGACCAGGGTGCCCATAGCTGGAGGAATCTCGAAAGCA
This sequence comes from Iris pallida, assembly GCA_029216955.1. Classification (NCBI taxonomy): domain Eukaryota; kingdom Viridiplantae; phylum Streptophyta; class Magnoliopsida; order Asparagales; family Iridaceae; genus Iris; species Iris pallida. Next base: position 778,879 of record JANAVB010006798.1, read on the forward strand.
GCATCGGGCTCCGGAGGGTTTATATCTTCCAAAGCCTGCACAAAGAAAAAAGAGGGGAACAATAAGATAAAGTCCCAAAAGTAACATGGTGGTCGGTCAAAATAAAATTTACCTCCATGAGGGTTTCGGCGTCACTGCCCTCTTCCGCGATGTCAGACCCTCGATTCCTAAACGCAACCCATTTCTGGGAACGAGGCCTGTCAACAATGGAGGATCCACGCTTACAGCGCTTACGCGGAGGACTCGGCACAGGAGAAGGCAAGCGCGTCACCGAAGTACTTGCAGGGAGTGACAGATCTTTGTACTCATCCTCCTCTTTCGTATCAGTAGAATCGGAGTCAGAGACTTCAATGGCCTTCGTCTTCCCTGCCTTGTTTCTCTTTTTGGGCTTCCCGCATTTTTTTGCCAACCTAGTCCCGGTTATGAAACATCGAAGTCATGGGGAGGCCCATTCACGGAGACATGGTGGAGGGCCGCCATGTACGAGATACGTACCAATCCCCGGCATCCGGTAGAGAAAAGATGGTTTGGGTACGGACGGCATTGTAGTAACGCCAGGCCCGAATGCCATCCAGGACGCCGCCCTCATAACCCAAGCAGGGACTCGGGTTGTCCAAAAATAACTGGCAGTACCCAAATTGCCGCGAGTATCGGCTGGGTAAATAAGGTTCCAAGAAGACGACATTACGGTTACGGTACACCAGATGTGCAGGGCGGATATTCTGCAACCAGCGAAACATCTTCTCGGATAGGATCTGGGGCGCGATACCGCCATCAAGGTAAAGACGCCTCATCTCCTTATCGGTGAAAGGTGGGACCGACACAAAAAAAGGAGTAGATGTCCACCCGCACGAGCGTAACACGGCAGTCGAGAATGGTTGAACAGGTCCAAGGCATATCATGGTACTGATAGATGAACGCATCGTTGGCCATCGCGTTCCCCTCAGGGCCAGGTCGCATCAGAGAGGGGCAAATTGACAAAACTGACAGTTCTGACACTCTGACAAAAAGAAGATAGGACGTGATCAGACAAAATATAATGTCACCAGCCTGGACATAGTCATGCGGCCAAAAGGACTGCGACCCGCCGCATGAACATTATGCGGCTCAATCCATACGCTTCATACGGCCAAGGGTGACTGCAACCTGAGCTGCATGAGCTTTATGCGGCCCAGAATATAGAATCTTTGCGGCTCAAAAGTCCCCAAGCTACATGCGGACCAAAGGACACCGCTATCTAAGCCGCATAAGTCTTATGCGGCCCAGCATGGCCGAACACTAAAAGACATATGCGGCTCAAAATGACTCAAGCAAATTAATCCTATCCTACGATAGGATACGTGGCAGGCTAAACAAGTCTCAACCACCTATATTTACTACAAAGAAATCTCAGCAAGTCACCAGCTGGCGGCCTAAGAGCGAGTCTTTATGTGCTGATTTAGCCACGTGATCATGTAGCCATCTATGCAGCTCAAGATATCTATCACTATAAATAGCAGGGTACCACACCCATGCAAAAGGCTGGCAACCTACGAAGGACAATTTTTTCAAGAGCAAGAATCGTGTCAGATAATCCAAGGAGTAAGGCAGAATTGCTACACTTTCCCGAGACTCCATCGTCATCCTCCAGAATCAAAAACTAAACAATTGTACTTAGATTATTTTCTAGGATTTCTTTCTAGGCTTTCTCTTGTACAAGCAAGTTTGCAATCAAGTTCAATTTCTCTGTAATTCTTGTTCTTGATATTTAATGGCAAACAGATGTTATCCTAGGGATAAAGATCATCCAGACGGAAACTGAAGTGACATTGTCACAGTCTCATTACATTGAGAAGATGCTCACACGCTATGGGTATCAGAATCTTCCAGGGATAGATACGTCGTATAGGTGTGACAAGAAGCTGAAGCCAAATCCAAGGAAAAGCGTCGGACAATTGGAGTATTCACGCGTCATCGGGAGTTTGATGTATGCGACTACTGCCACAAGACCTGACATAGCTTTTGCTGTGAGGATGCTGAGTCGGTTTACGAGCAATCCAGGTATGGAGCACACTGAAAAGCTGTGAAGAGGGTATGAGATACCTCAAAAGGACTCAGAAGTATGCACTACTGCGGAGATCCAACAGTAGAAGAAGGCTTCAGTGAAGCAAGCTGGTGTTCAGAAGTAGAGAGTGAAAGGTCCACAGGAGGATACATATTCTCAATGGGTGGAGCTGCTATATCGTGGAAGTCGAAGAAGCAGTCTATGCTCTCACACTCGTCTATAGAATCTGAGTTTTATGCACTAGCAACTGCAACAGAAGAAGCAGAATGGCTTTGGGAGCTCATGTATGATCTTTCTATGGTCGGTGCGCATATTCCGGCAGTGCCAATTTACTACGACAACCAGACGACTGCAATGGTGGCATCAAATAACCTATTCAATGGCAAGAAGAGGACTGTGTGATTAAGGTACAGTTCGGTGAATGATCTTATTAAAAGAGGATTCATTACCGTGGTGGATGTTCGGAGCAAAAAGAATCTGGCAGATCCGATCACCAAAGGTCTCAAGCATCAGCTGGTTGAGGAATTAGCAAGAAAAATGGGCTTGAAGACGTTATAACATTGTGTCTCTACAATCCTACCATAAAGTTTTATGCTATTAGTTCAAAGAGAAATCTACTAGACATCTAGCTTTTGGTTCAAGGAAGGACCATTGACTGAAAGAATATCAGGTGCAGTGGACAATCCTTTGGTATACTGCAGGGTCACGGACCTAGAACCACTGTTAGTAGGCAGTCCTCTGGATATTGCGCGGTCACGTACCCAGAACCACTGTTAGTGGGCAATTTCTTGGGATATTGCGGGATTTCAGAGCCAGAACTATTGTGAGTAGGCAATCCTTTGGGACCTTACGGGATTGTGAACCCAGAACCACAATTCTACTGTTTGTTCATTGTAGAGAACAGAGTCCTGTGAGAGGATGGCTTGGAAGCCTTAATGAGTTCTCGGACATTTGGGATGTCTGACGTACTTTACAGGAAGCACGGGTAGCACATCACTACAAAGGAGCGTAGTACTCCATGCTACAGTGGGATGACACCACATGAGGTACCTAGTGAGGGTAAAGCCTCGGCTTCGGGCTAAGTCACAGCGGCGTAGCACCGCACATAGGCAAGTTGGCCTAATACTGTAGAATGAAGAGTGGTAGGAAGCACTATAAAGAGGATGAGTCTCATGTTAGAGTAGTGTGACACCACATGAGGCATTGCCTCGGCTTTGCAAGCCATGTCACGGCGGCATAACACCGCAAGAAAGTGAAAGGCTTCATGCTGGGTAGTTTGCACTACAATGAGGTTGGGCCTCATGCTACAGGTGGTATGACACCACATGAGGCAGTGCCTCGGCTTTGGGCCATGTCATAGCGACGTAGGACCGCAAGGAAGCGAAAGGCTTCATGCCATGACTCTTTAAAAGAACTCAGCTAGAATGTATGGATAAAGATGTAGGCCGTCTCTTGAGAAAAACTTTGTAGACACCCAACATATATACACCAAAACTAGGCTGGCACAAGGCCTTTAATGTGCAGCCAAAAACACAGTTGATGTCATTATATAAGTATAAAGAATTGTAGTTATGGTACAGAATTCAAGGCTTAGTCCATTCTTGTATCATGCTATTATTTAACCTATGAGGGAAGATTCAAGTCGTAGAAACATCTCTCCTAATACATGATGGACAGTCACTGTGGGGAACGCTCAACCCATATATTGAGATATGTGGAGGATTGTTGGTGTTTTTGCCTTTAGACTAGGAAAGATAGTCCCACATCGACTACACCAAATGATAAGTATCTCAATATAATGCATTACTTGTGTTGAGGTGTGCACATGAGGTGTAATGGGGCACAAGTGTGTGCCATATGGGAGTATTTTCCTAGAAGGAAAACAGATTAATTCTAACAATGATGTAAGTTGATGTTTGTTAATCAGACTCGGACTCGGACTCCAGGATGCCTCGTACATGCACAGTCGTGTGTTCGGAGGGTAGGCGTGGGCTAGCACTCGACTATGTTGATTGTGGGATGATATAAAATATCAAACTCTATTTTAGAGTATTGGTATTTTAGTCCCACATCGGATAGGAGAGATGGTGAAGTCTCACTCCACTCTATAAATAGAGCCCCCTGACCTCCTTTCTAAGATGCACCAAAGAAGAGAGTTAAGGGAGTCCGTAAAGTCCGGGAAGCCCGTTCAAGTCTAAAGTATTGACTGACGAGCATTCCAAAAATTTTCTAGAACTTGCTGGTTCTTGGACGCGGATCGTATATAGGCGAATCTTGCTTTGAACAATGGTGATCTAATCACCCCAGCAAAGCTGCCTTTCTTTTTCTTCTTTCTTTCTTTCTTTTCTTCTCTGATTTAATCAGAAACCTCTTGTGGGCTTTCGTCGCTGCTGCTGCTAGCAATTCGATTTGTACATTCCTAAAAGAAGCTCTACATTCGTTTGCTGTTGTAACGAAATCTTTTTTAGATTTTCGTTACTCAAAATCCTCCAAGGATCTCTGTAGTGCACCTTCTTTGAAGTGTTACTACGAAACGTTGTTGCTATTTTAACAACTGTTTCGATTCTCTGTTTTCCATCAAAAATTAAGCCTCGGAAATAACAGCCTGCATGTAACCAGCTATTTTGGGTTTAGTTAAGTAGTTTATTGAAGCTGGTTGTTGAAAGAGAAACCTGACTGATTAGTTCTTGACTTCCCTTAAAATTATATATGCATGGAGAGAAGTTGAGTTCCTAATGTTTTTATTAGACCTCTCTTTTGGTTCAAGAAAAGGAAATTAATTTTTTGCTCTTTCATTGTTTGCTTTTCTATGGGCAAAGAAAATTATAATTTCCATCATTTTTTTTCGATGTTTGGAAAGATTAGGAATATATTCAAATACATGCAGAAAATTGGGAGAAAAGTTGGATATTTGGAATGGGAGAAACCATTTTCTTCGCTATTTTGTTTTCTTTTGGGAAGTCCTTCTGATCCTTTTCTTTGACATTCAAATACAAAAAATGAATAACTTTTTTTTTCATCTTATCCTAATTCCGCGAACCAAGCATGGGCTTAGTAGATTGGTGATTTGAAAAACATATTCATGTGTAATGTCAATGTTTTTTACTCTTCTTCACATGAAAGAAGAAAAAGTTTAAAAAAAAAAAAAAAAAAGAATTGAAAAAGTTGCTTAATTAAAATTTTCCAAATTTAAATCCGTAGCAAAAGGTTAATATCTTTAAATATCTAGCAAATATCCAATTGATGTAGTAGTGGTAATATTCCAATATATGGACTGCGACTCTTTTCTCTCTTTAGGGTGCCCCACAATATACGGATTGTGACTCTTTATATCTATTGGGAGCCCCCACAATTCAAGAGAGAATAATATGGACTACATGCTTTCCACTAAGTTGCTCTTTCAGACTGTAGAATCACTAGATCATAGATTCATAGTGTATAAAAAACATTGACAACTTACAAAGAAAACCTATCAGCTTGCAAGAGAAGATTATACGTAGATGACTTGTATATCTTGTAGAACCTAACAAATAAATAAAAAAATCACACACGCACACAGAAGAAAAAGAGGACACAGAACTCACATTTTTTTTTCTCTACTTTTTTTTTATTGTTTGCTAGAACTGCCTTTAAATAGACTTTACAACCAAGTAGGCAAAAAAATACGAGGAGTTAATGGCTCCTAAAATAATGTTGGTGTTTTTGCCTTTGGACTAGAAAAGATAGTCCCACATCGGCTACACCAAATGGTGAGTATCTCAATATAATGCATTGCTTGTGTTGAGGTGTGCACATGAGGTGTAGTGGGGCACAAGTTTGTGCCATGTGGAAGTATTTTCCTAGAAGGAAAAAGGATTAAATCCAACAAGGATGCAAGTTAATTTTTGTTGTGCGGACTCGGACTCGGACGCGGACTCCAAGATGTCTCGTGCATGCACGGGAGGGTTCGGGGGGTAGGCGTGGACTGGCACACTTCTATGCTGATTGTGGGATGATCTAAAATATCAAACTCTATTTTTGAGTATTGGTATTTTAGTCCCACATCGGATAGGAGAAGAGGTGAAGTCTCAACTCCACTCTATAAATAGAGCCCCTTGGCCTCCTTTGAAAGATGCACCAAGAAGAGAGTTGAGGGAGTCTGTTAAGTCCAGGAAGCCCGTTCAAGTCTCAAATATTGACTTACGAGCGTTCCAGAAGTTCTCCTGAACTTGCTGGTTCCTGGGAGCTTATCCGTACTGCGGGTATAGCTTTGAGCGCCGGTGTTCAACACCCCAGCGAGATCCGCTCTTCTTCTTCCTTCCTCTTTCTGTTGCCTTCGAGAATCTGAGACTCAACTGTTGTTGATCATCTCTTGTTGCCTTCGAGAAACCGCTATTGCAAACGCGATTCGATTTTTTTTTAATCGTTTAGGCTACGCAATCAGCATTATTTGCATCTCTTTTTTAGGGATTGCAACTGCATTATTTGCATCTCTTTTTTAGGGATTGCAACTGCATTCTTTGCATCTCTTCTTAGGGATTGCAACTGAGTTTTTCCATCGATTGTTTGCAAATAGACTAACAATCTCAAAGCTATACGATTCGATGGAAAACACTCGTGCTTCGCTTGTCGATACCGGCTTTAACAAGTTGGAAAAATTCGACGGCGAACACTTCCAGATCTGGAAGCGAAAGGTGACTCTGAACCTTCAACTCGTGGATGTTGATCACGTGTTGGATGAGGAAGAACCAATCGTTCCAGCAACAGGATCTGCTGCTGTTCTGGCCGCTGCTACGAGCAAGCAGACGAAGTGGAAAAAGGATAACAGCATATGTAGGCTGCTGATCCTGAATTCCATGGAAGACTCTCTGGCCGAGTCCTACATAAAGAGGACTTCTGCCAAAGAGATCTGGGAGTCCGTGGGGAAGCTGTATGACGACGACGAGGCCCGGTCGAAGATGTTCATGGTTGAAAAATACCACAAATGGGTCTTTGAAGACGAGAAGACCGAGCTGCCCCAAGTGAAAGAGTTCCTGAAGCTGCGCCAGAAACTGGAGGACGATAGCATGCCCCTCGTCGACAAGTTCGTCGTTGGAGGGATCGTGGCAAAACTTCCTCCAGGATGGAGCAACATCTATGCAAGGATGCATAGGAAGAAGATGGAGATTAGCCTGGATAATCTCCTCAGCGAGATTCATGTTGAGGACGAGATGCGCTCTCAACAGAAGTTGGACACCCTGTCCAAGCAACTAGCAACGGCGAATCTGGTTCAAGCCACCAGAGAGAACAAAGGGAAGCAGGCGGCTTCTCACCACAAGAAGAAGGACTTCTCGAATCTGAAAGTGAAGGGTCCAGGATTCAAGCAACAGAAGTCCAAGTCCCATGTGACTTGCTTCAACTGTGGCAAGAAGGGTCACTATAAAAGTGAATGCAAGTCCAAGCCCAAAGAGCAAGGTGAGCCTAACAAGGTTTCTTTGGTTACTAATCAGGTTGCCATGATAGCACAGGTTGCAACTGTGGGGGCAGACTTGGACTGGTGGATAGACACTGGCGCGACATGTCATGTCTGTTCAGACAAGGACTGGTTCGTCTCCTATGAGCCTACTTCCGAGAAAGTCATGATGGCGAACCAGGCACAAGCTGAAGTACTGGGGATCGGGACGGTGGAGCTGAAGCTTACATCGGGGAACATTCTGACGCTTCAAGATGTGAAGCATGTTCCTGCAATCGCAAAGAACCTGATCTCTGGGAGCCTGCTCTGCAACGCAGGCTTGAGGATGGACATCAATGCTGGCCAAATGGTGATGTCCAAGAAGGGTACTTTCTTCGGAAAAGCTTTTCAGACTGAAGGAATGTACAAAATTCAGCTTGTTGTAACCCAGCATAATAATGTCAATGCTATCACTAGTTTGAATTACTCTCTTGAGTTGTGGCATAATAGACTAGGACATGTTCATTGTAAGCGAATAAACAAAATGTCTAGTCTAGGACTTATCTCCAAGTGTGGGGGTAAGGTAGAGAAATGTGAGATATGTGCTCAGACGAAGATCACTAGGAAACCCTTCCACAGGGTCCATCGAAGCACAGATCTTCTGGAGTTGGTTCACTCAGATATCTGTGACTTCAAACAATTCTCTACAAAGGCCGGGATGAAGTATTTTATTACTTTCATCGATGACTTCTCCAAGTATGCCTTCGTCTATTTACTCAAATCTAAAGACGAAGCATTCGAGAAGTTCAAGGAGTTCAGGGCCGAGGCTGAACGGCAAACTGGACAACAACTCAAGAGACTGAGGAGTGATCGAGGTGGGGAATATAGGTCTCATGAATTCTCATCATTCTGCAAAGAACATGGAATCATCAACGAGACGACGGCTCCGTATTCTCCACAATCCAACGGGATAGCAGAAAGGAAGAACAGAACGTTGACAGAGATGATGAATTCTATGCTGTTGACTGCGGGTCTCCCAAAGTGCTATTGGGGAGAAGCTGCATTAACGGCCACTTTCATTCTGAACAGAGTGCCGTATGCAACTTTCGACATAACTCCTCATGAACTCTGGTTCAAAGTCAGACCCAACCTGAATGTCATTCGAGTGTGGGGGTGCCTGGCTTATGTGAAGCTCCCGGATCTAAAGATTCAGAAGCTGGGGACAAGGACTACTAAGGCGATCTTCCTGGGGTATGCCGAGAAGAGTGATGCTCGGAGATTCCTTGATATCGAGTCAAATCATATCATCGAATCTCGCGATGCTGAATATTTTGAAGAAAAGTTTGCAAGGCACAAGAACATTGTTCTCGCGGACATTCCGGAGAATAATGAGGGTGCGGAGCAGACAGAGATCTTTATCGAACCAGTAGTCCAAGATGGAGTTGTTGTCGAGGAGACACCAGCTGATCAGAACTCGCTGAGCCGTCAACTAAGCGAGCGAGGAGGCCGAAAGACTTCGGAGATGACTTCGTCACCTATCATGTGGAAGCAGATCCGCTTACCTATGATGAGGCGATGAAGACCAGAGATGCTATATTCTGGAAGGAGGCGATTGACAACGAGATTGACTCAATCACCTCCAATAACACATGGATATTGGTCGACCTACCAGAAGGAGCAAGACCCATCGGATGCAAATGGATCTTCAAGAAGAAGATGAAAGCAGATGGAACCATTGACAAGTTCAAGGCCAGGCTAGTGGCCAAGGGGTTTGCTCAGAAGCAGGGGATCGACTACTTTGACACTTATGCTCCAGTAGCTCGGATGACAACTATCAGATTGTTAATTGCTTTAGCAGCAATACACAAGCTGGTGATACATCAGATGGATGTGAAAACGGCATTCCTTAATGGCGAGATGACCGAAGAGATCTACATGCAACAACCAGAAGGTTTTGTCGTCAGAGGTCTGGAAGACAAAGTCTGCAAGTTGATGAAGTCTCTGTATGGTTTGAAGCAAGCTCCCAAAATGTGGCATGAGAAGTTTGACAAGGTGATAAGGTCAAATGGCTACAGGGTCAGTGAAACAGACAAGTGTGTCTATACGAAGTTTGCTGACGGAAGAGGAGTAATCGTTTGTCTATACGTGGACGACATGCTAATCCTAGGTACGGATTTAAGCTGCGTCACAGAGACAAAGAAATTCCTCTCGACCAAGTTCAGTATGAAGGACTTGGGGGATGCCGACGTAATCTTGGGGCTCAAGATCATCCGGACAGGCACTGGAATAGCGCTGTCACAGTCTCATTACATTGAGAAGATGCTCTCTCGCTACGGGTATCAAGATCTTCCTATTATTGATACACCGTACAGGAGTGATCTGAAACTGGAGCCAAATTCGAAGGAGAGCGTCAGGCAGTTGGAGTACGCTAGCGTCATCGGAAGTTTGATGTACGCTACTACTGCCACAAGGCCTGACATAGCCTTTGCAGTGGGAATGTTGAGTCGATTTACGAGCAATCCAGGCGTAAAGCATTGGAAAGCTGTGAAGCGTGTTATGAGATATCTCAAGAAGACTCAGACATATGCACTATACTACAGCGGAGATCCGTCAGTAGTGGAAGGCTTCAGTGATGCTAGCTGGTGTTCAGAGGTGGAGAGCGAATATTCCACAGGTGGATATGTGTTCGCCATGGGTGGAGCTGCTATATCGTGGAAGTCGAAGAAGCAGACTATGTTATCTCGCTCCTCCATGGAATCTGAATTCTTTGCATTGGACGCTGCAGCAGATGAAGCAGAGTGGCTTCGGGAGCTCATGTATGACCTTCCAATGGTTGGGGCTCAGATACCGGCGATTCCGATATACTGTGACAACCAGGCGGCAGCAGCAGTGGCATCAAATGAACTCTTCAACGGGAAGAAGAGGACTGTGCGGTTGAAGCACAGAGCAGTGAACGATCTCATAAAAAGGGGCGTCATTGCAGTGATCGATGTTCGGAGTCAGAAAAACCTGGCGGATCCGTTCACGAAGGGTCTCAAGCGTCAGCTGGTCGAGGACACAGCAAGGAAGATGGGCTTGAAGGCATTCTAATATTGTGTCATTATAATCCTATCAATAAATTTTATGTTATTGGTTCAAAGAGAAATCTACCAGATATCTAATTTTTTGATTCAAGGGAGGACTATTGACTGGAAAAATATTAGTTAACAGTGGGCACTTGTTCTGCGGAACATGTAAGGATTTCGGACCCAGAACCACTGTTGTCTACTATGAATTTTCTACGGAAAATTGATCCTGTGAGAAGGATGGCATAATGCCTTAATGAGTTCTCAGACTGAGTGAAGGTCTGTTATGCTTTACAGGAAGCATGGTGGCGCAACAACCACAAAGGAGTGTTACAACTCCATGCTACAGTGGGGTGACTCCACCATGAGGTTCCCAGGTAGGGGTAATGCCTCGGCTTTGTTAGCCAAGTTACAGGCGGCGTAGCACCGCATATAGGCAGGTAGCCTAATGTTGCATAATCGTAATAAAGAGATGTAGGCAACACTACAAAGAGGCCGGTGTCCTCATGTTACAGTGGCATGACACCACGATGAGGTACCCAGGTAGGGGTAAAGCCTCGGCTTTGCAAGCCATGTCATAGTGGCGTAACACCACAAGGGAGCGCAAGGCTTCATGCTGGGTAGTTTGGCACTACAAAGAGGCTTGAGACCTCATGCTACAGTAGTATGACACTACGATGAGGTTCCCAGGTAGGGGTAATGCCTTGGCTTTGTCAGCCATGTCATAGCGGCGTAGCACCGCAAAGAAGCGCAATGCTTCATGCCAATGACTCTTTATATAGAACTCACCTATAGTGTATGGACAGAGATATCAGGCCGTCTCTTGAGGGTAAACTTGTAGACGCCCAAAAATTATACACTGAAACCAGGCTGGCACAAGGCCTTCAATGTGCAGCCAGAAGCACAGTTGATGTCACTATGTGAGTAGGAAGAATTGCAGTTATGGTGCAGAATTCAAGGCTTAGTCCATTCTTGTATCATGCTGTTATTTAACCTATGCGGGAAGATTCAAGTCGTAGCGACATCTCTCCTAATGCATGATGGACAATCACTGTGGGGAACGCTCAACCCATATATTGAGATATGTGGGGGATTGTTGGTGTTTTTGCCTTTGGACTAGAAAAGATAGTCCCACATCGGCTACACCAAATGGTGAGTATCTCAATATAATGCATTGCTTGTGTTGAGGTGTGCACATGAGGTGTAGTGGGGCACAAGTTTGTGCCATGTGGAAGTATTTTCCTAGAAGGAAAAAGGATTAAATCCAACAAGGATGCAAGTTAATTTTTGTTGTGCGGACTCGGACTCGGACGCGGACTCCAAGATGTCTCGTGCATGCACGGGAGGGTTCGGGGGGTAGGCGTGGACTGGCACACTTCTATGCTTATTGTGGAATGATCTAAAATATCAAACTCTATTTTTGAGTATTGGTATTTTAGTCCCACATCGGATAGGAGAAGAGGTGAAGTCTCAACTCCACTCTATAAATAGAGCCCCTTGGCCTCCTTTGAAAGATGCACCAAGAAGAGAGTTGAGGGAGTCTGTTAAGTCCAGGAAGCCCGTTCAAGTCTCAAATATTGACTTACGAGCGTTCCAGAAGTTCTCCTGAACTTGCTGGTTCCTGGGAGCTTATCCGTACTGCGGGTATAGCTTTGAGCGCCGGTGTTCAACACCCCAGCGAGATCCGCTCTTCTTCTTCCTTCCTCTTTCTGTTGCCTTCGAGAATCTGAGACTCAACTGTTGTTGATCATCTCTTGTTGCCTTCGAGAAACCGCTATTGCAAACGCGATTCGATTTTTTTTTAATCGTTTAGGCTACGCAATCAGCATTATTTGCATCTCTTTTTTAGGGATTGCAACTGCATTATTTGCATCTCTTTTTTAGGGATTGCAACTGCATTCTTTGCATCTCTTCTTAGGGATTGCAACTGAGTTTTTCCATCGATTGTTTGCAAATAGACTAACAAATAAAACATGATTGCAAGTTATGAAAAAAAACTAGAGACAACAGGATTAGATCTAACATACCTTTGGCTTAATATTTTGTAGAGAGTGACTGTAATTCCATTGCTCTAGCAATGTATTTTATTTTCTATTTGCTAAGATGAACTTGGAGATGCTTTATGATTGCGTGAACGTAAACTACACGTCTAAAATATAGGTCTACCTATATACTAGTTAGTCATCTAGGTTTTATGACTCAACAGTCGACGGTGATAATATTGTCGTGCTTGTAGCTATTTTGACTAAAAAAAATTGGCACAAACCTGAAGGGAAAGTTAATTGACGCCCTGTTATGATGGAAGAAGACTTTGAAGACAGGAAAGGTTAATCCTTCGTATATTTGTCTTGCGTCTCGCAATTACATTAAAATACTTTTATTTTTCATTATGTGCTATTGGAAATTTTAGACTCCTCTAGATTTTAGAAATAGCAAATGTGTTCAGATATTATTGTTTTATTTTATTACAAGCTACGTCGACGACGGTCTATAATCTCATCATGGCCTCTTGTGAGGATTTTAAAACCTCTGAGAATACTGTAGCCTCGTTTGCTTCGCGGAAAGGAAATCAATTCCTTAACATTTTTTTCCTTTGAAAAATTACAATTTTTATTAAAAAAAATTTCTGATGTTTGAAAATGTCAAGTAATTTGAAAAAAAAAGTGAATCCTTTAATATAGAAAAGTAATTATTTGTTTGGATGGATGGATGGAAATATTTTCTTCCCTACTTTTCGTTTAATTGTAAATCAGTTTTCTTTGCTTCTTAATTCTTTTGTTACCCAAACCTAAAAAAATAATCATTTTTTTTCTAATTCCATGATTCCGTCAACCAACGTGTTTGAAGGATTGCAACATGAACAGCCACTTTAATAATCAACCCTCCATGAAATTAATTATACCATTTTATTTTCTTGTTACGTGGCAAGCATCCGAAACTAGTAGTCTATGACATAAATTCTCTTTTTTATGCCTCGTCCGGTACGAAGGTTAACGAATTTCTTTACACGTTCAAACTTACGAGTTTGTCATAAAGTTACCGTGTTTCGAGCTTACAATTATAATTAATCGAACAATTGTTAAGCGAGCAATACGGAGGTAAAATTCAGGACCGGTCCTGAACCAATGCATCTGCAGCGGCAGAACAGGGCCTATATTTTTTTTCCTATTTAAGTTTAAATATTTAAGTCTATGGGATTTAATAGTATAATAGCCTAAGTAATATTTATTTGATATGTTTTAGTTGTAGCTGAGCTGGCAGAGTGGAGATTGTAGTTTGTTGGTTGGTTTTATTCTGTGGGTTTATAGTTCGAGTCCTCACTTTGTTTCCACAGGTAGATATGTTTTAGTATTTATTTTATTTTATTTTTGTTTAAAAATTGATTATTAAAAAAAACACTATTTTAGTGTAGAATAAAATGTGTTATTAAATATAACACTTTTGTTTTGATAGTTGATTATTGATATGGTTATTTCGTATGTTTGCACTTTAGTCTTCCTTTTTGTAAATGGTTAATAATAAACTTAAAAGGCCACATTTTAGTATGAAAAAAAATTATTGGATATTAGCACTTTTTTTTAAATTTTTGATTATTGGTAAAATTACTTCTCAAGTTATCATTTTCGTATTTACTTGTGTTTATACTTGTGTGTTCACTACATTTATTCGTTCTATATATATTATTTTTATGAATGATTTTGTACGAACTTTTTTTATGTACGTTTCTTAAATATTAATATTATTATTTTTATGGATAATTATATTTTAAATGGATTAGCTTTGTTATATATTGAGAATGGTTTTCTTGATAAAGTTGATATTCAAAACCTATTCAATGATTTCGGTCTAATCAATAATTTTGCGTCTAAAAATGCAAGGAGGATATTTTTTTGTGATGGTTCTTTTATTGTTGTTGTTCGTTACTATAGATAGTTAATGCTTGATTTATTTATTTTTATGGTACGTACGTTTTTAATTATATACTGCTTTTGTTTGATATTTTCTTTCTATTGAGAAGTGCATTTTTTTTCCATCTATTATAGTTTGATTTTGCTGATGTATCACTTTTTATTTATTTTTTCATGTTTGCACGCATATAATTGCTAGAAGGTGTTGGTGATGTGGAGACGCCAGAGAGAGAGATGGAAATTTTACAAATTTGAGTAGTAATTTTTCTAATTTTCAGACTATATAGTCGTTCGATCAATACAATTTTTATCATATATGAAAGTTAACTTATTAAATTTTTACTTATATATATGTGTCATTTCTCTTAAAAAAAAAAAAATTAAACTTCGCGTTAGTAATATATGACATAGAAGGAAAAAAAAAAAATTAATGTTTACGTAAAATATGATCTTATTTCCAGTTTTTAAACAGAGTCTTCTAAATCTCATGACCGGCCCTGATAAAATCCATTATTATGTTATGAAATGAGTTCGACAACAGGTATAATTCAAATAGAAACTTACAATATAGTTATAACATGTGACATTATTTTTTTCATTTATGTCCTTGACTTATTCTGTTTAAGTCCTTAAAAAACAAAATTAATGGATGAGATGCATATAATGCAATGGCTAGTAATGATTGAGTTTTTAAATTTAAGAACTCGTTAGTTCCTTGGGATTTTTGTTATGAACTGAGCACGTTTCTATCCATCCAAACTAGCATAGTAATTTCAATTTGACAATGGAGTGGAGCAGTCTCTCTTTAAAAGCAAGTAAATTATAAAACTTGATTCAAAGCTTAGAACAGTCCAAAAGTACTAATCGAATACATAGTCCCACTCTCCAGCATGCCTAGCACAGGTCAAGCTTAACAAGTAGAGCTCCTTTGCTCTGGAGCAGAGCTCATTTTTATATACAAGCTTGTTAACAAAGACGAGTTGGAGCTTTTTCTGAAAGCTGTAGAAATGAATAAACAAACAACAATTTTCAAAACTAATTAATATACCCCACTCTTAATTGCTAACTAATTAGGAAAATGCTATGCATGCAACCTTGTTAGACCATATCCAATGGGGGTTTCTATCTTTCCGAAGAAATCCATTTTAGAAAAAACTTCTTCCAATGGTGATTTGGAAACTTTTTAGGAAGGTTTCTACATATAGAAACTCTCATAGAAATTCTCCTATCACTCAAGACAATTATTATTGGACCACACTCTATTAAAGTGGTCCTTTTACTATGTGACACATAGGATAGAAATAGAGAACTATTGGAGAGAATTTCTGTATGCCTATAATTTCTACATAAAAAAAATTTCAACTAGGATATAAATCTCCTTAAAGTACAATATCAATTAGGATAAGAAATCAATTTTAGAAATCACAGTTGGAGATGGTCTAACAATCAAAGGGTTTAAAGGCTTACAACGGTCACATGGCCGGTCCCTATTGATGGAAAGATGAAATATGTGGAATCGGATGCGACTATGGGACCATATCAACAGAAAAGTGAGTAGGTTGTAAAAAAAATAATTATAAGAGATTGATTGTAAACTTAGCATTATTCAACTAATTAAGTTAATATACGATCCGTGTCCAAATTCCAATGTCCAAGTAAAAGTCCCATCACATCAAGTACAAGCTCCAAGCACATGGTGTTGAACGAACTAAGAGCATCTCCACTCCAACCCTTTTGTCTTTTTTTATGTTGTGAATCTTAGGTGACATGAGACACAAGACAATATCTTGTATAGGTGACAAGATTATATTCACAAATGACAATAAGTTTAAAAAATTATCTTCAATGCAAAAGTATTGAGAAGACAATACAAAGTAATATTTTACAACTTTTACTCTTCTATTTATTTTTATAAACATTTTTATTTACAAATGATGATGTGGACATAAAGACATTGTGAAGTGCATTGTCTAGATCTAGACAACCAACTTCACATTGTCTTTGTCATGTTATTGCCATGTCAACTCCACACTTTATTTCACATTTGCATTGGAGAAGTAGTTTTTAAAAAAATGGTTGCCATTCCTATGTGACAACCACTTTTTTCAAACTCACAATAGGGTTGGAGATGCTCTAATCAATTTAAACAAGTTAAATCATGCTATCCGGCTAGAACATTCAGAATAGTAGTGTAGCTTTACCTTCCTATGCTCGTTGTCATTGTTCTTGCTTATCATATTCATGTATACAGGTAAGCGCGCGACCGACCCAAAAAAAAAGAGAAAAGCACAAAGTGTTGCCCACAAAACGGTGACTGGACCGGGCATCAGAAGGTTAGGTACACAAGGCGAGGGCCCAAGGGAACCTCGTTTCTGCCCCGTTCATCAGTCCAGTGCGGCCCAAAACTGATTCGAGGTGTGAGAGCACCACCTCTTTCTTTTGAAGATTTGTCGAACCACCTCTCTGTACAATTGCGGAGGCTGAAATTGACGACCCTCGAATCTGTATTTGTTTCTGTTCTTCCAAAGAATCCAAAATGCGGCGGCAGCGACGATCTGATGTCCGTGAGACGTGTTCCATCTGGCCATCAGATCGTTGGTGCCCCCGGATGTGGAGACCATTTTGCACCTGGAGTGGAGATTAGTCCAAATGTGGGAAGCAGACTCCCCAGAAATAAGAACGTGCTCGACGGATTCAGAATGGTGCTCTACACAGCAGTGGCATCTGGACGCCATGCTATATCCGAAGGATTTGACTGCATCATCTGTGGGAAGTTTCCGACGCGCGGCACGCCAGAGAAGAATGGACCATTTCGTCGGATTGGCGGAAGGGGATGTCGTGATATGAATTTCTCTGAGGATGGCTCTGGCCGAAGCAAGGGTGAAGACGCCACCCTGGGTGGGGGACCATCTGAGCACGTCCTGAGTGTCCAGGATCGACAGATTAGAAGCGCCCAAGCTCGTCGCGGCTGCCGGGCCAAACCAGTCATACACCCTATCCCAATTCCACCCCGCCGCGTCATCATCCCATAAATCCCGGATCTCGCACCTCGGTGGAGTAATATCGTTGGGCCTGAGGATATTGTCCCCCAACCATCGTTCCTTGCAGGCCAGCGAATGGCCATTGCCCAGGGTCAGACGAAAGTGAGGTTCCGCAAGGATACGGCCACGGATGATGCGCCGCCACGACGCGGAGGATCTGTTATTGGCAGACGCCTCAGTTAAGTGACAGAATCTGGAGTATCTCGCACGCATGAACCTGGTCCAGATCGAGTTCTCAGAGCGAATTTTCCACCACAATTTAGCCGAGAGGGCGTCGACCATGTGGGTAAGCCTGCAGAATCCCAGACCACCCTCTTCAGTAGGTTTGGCCATGGTGGCCCAACTGGCCCAGTGATGCTTGTTCTTTCCCTCGAGATGACCCCAAAAGAAGTTGGCGAGGATGGATTCAATAGAAAGGAGCACTTTGTTGGGGGGCGCACACACCGCTAGGGTGTATATGGGGATGGAGGATAGAACGTGCTTGATGAGAATTAATTTTCCCCCGGGGGAAAGGGTGGCGTTGTGCCAGCCCGCAATTTTCTTGCGAATTTTACCCACCATATGTTCGTAAATTCCTGAATTCGCTCTGCCGTACACTAACGGGCAGCCTAAGTACAGAAAAGGAGGGTAAGCTGTGGAGAAGGAGGTCCTGGCGGACAGCTCAGCCGAGTGAGTTCTATCAGCTTTGTGATGAGTGTAGATCACGCTCTTGCTGTTGTTGATTTTTTGTCCAGAGCAACGAGTGTATTTCGCAAGAGTGCTAATAACCACCTCAATGGCTCCAATAGTGCCAGCGGAGAAAATGAGGATGTCGTCCGCGTACGCCAGATGAGTTATGAGAGGACAACCGGTCGTGGTGTGATAGTGTTGGAACCCGGGAGCTCGCGGCATGATTTTGAGGTTTCTGCTCAGGGCTTCAGCTGTGATGATGAAAATGGAAGAGGAGAGGGGGTCTCCCTGTCTAACTCCTCGAGTGGCTTTGAAGAAACCCTGAGGTTGGCCGTTGATGACCGTGGAAAACCAAGAATTGTTGATGGATCTGAAGATGATGTCGATGACAGGTTCCGAAAAACCAAAGGCTCGGAACACCCATATCATAAACTGCCAATCAAGGCGGTCGTATGCTTTTTCCATGTCTAGTTTGATTGCAACATTCTCCCCCCTGGACGAGAATTTCATACACATGATCATCTCTTGAGCCAGTAGAATGTTATCGGTGATATTGTGACCTTTGACGAAGCCGCTTTGCTCTTCGGAGATGATTCTGGGAAGGATGTCCGATATTCTGGAGGCGATGATTTTAGAGATAATTTTGTTGGTGAAAGTGCAGAGGCTGATAGGTCTGAAGTCCCTAAAGGAGTCCGGATTGTCTTTCTTGGGGATGAGGATGATGTGAGCGGAGGATATAGATTTCGGATAAGTGGCCCCTTGAAAGAATGCAGTTGTGGCATCCCCGAGGTTGGACCGAATGATGTCCCAGCAAGAGCGGAAGAACACCCCGTTGAATCCGTCCGGTCCCGAGACGCTGTTGGCATTAATGGACCATACAGCGGTCTTAATCTCTTCGTCGGAGGGGGGGGCGCTCAGGCTTTCGTTATCCCTGTCACCAATGATGGAAGGGATATCGGCCAAGAAACCGTCATCTTTGAACACGTCCTCTTTAGCGAACATGTTGGAGAAATAGTTCGTGGCGGCCATCTGAATATTCTCCTGATCGTCAAGAATTTGGCCATTTTCATCGCGGATGCGATGAATCTTAAGAGAGCTTCTGCGTCCCTTTGACGCATTTGTGGAAAAAGCCAGAATTCTTGTCCCCCTCCAGATCCCAGGATAATCTGGCCTTTTGTCTCCAAAATTCTGATTCAACCCTGATTCTGGATTTAAGGATGGCCTTGGCGAGGTTTAGAGAGGCACGATTCTCCTGAGAATTGAAGAGGGCAAAATCGAACTCCGCACGGGTGACATCGTCTTCAGCCTCCTTAATGGCCTGAAAAATGTCACCGAACGCAATTTTGCTCCAAGCCGTGAGGACTTTTCTAGTAGCTTTAAGTTTGGTAGCAAATCTGACCAGGGGGTCCTGGTGGGTGACGGAAGCCCAAGCCTCTTCCACGATGAGCAAGAACTGGGGGTGGTGGCGCTAGAAGTCGAGGAAGCGGAAGGATTTTTTGAAGCTATTATGAGTGATGTTGATTTCGAGAAGGAGGGGGGAGTGGTCAGATTCGGTGGAGTTCAGGTGCGACAAGTTGCTGATCAATCCCAAATCCGACCAACAATCATTCACCATGGCACGATCAAGGCGGGAGTACTGCCTACGCGGACCTTCTTGCATATTGCACCACGTAAACTGGTTGCCGAGGAAGGGGATGTCGGAAAGGTGGGAGGTGAGAGCGAAGTTGTTGAAGTCTTCCATGGCCGAATGAGGGGGGTCGCAACCCCCGGATTTCTCCTCTCTGCAAGAGACCACGTTAAAATCTCTGATGCAAAGCCAAGGCATATCTTCGTGAGGAATGGAGGGGCCCGACAGAAGCTCCAAAAGAACTTTGCCCTCCTGGATGTTGCAGCTACCATGCATGGCCGAAAGGATAAAGCGTGACTTGAAGGCGGGGTGCTCGACCCAACAGGAGAGGGCTTGGGGGAAGTCGTTGATAATGCCAAAGCGGAAGTCAGCAGCGAAGAAGATCCAAATGTCGTGACAGCTGGAAATCGCGAAAGGGAATCCCAGCTTGAGTTGAATTTCTTTCATTCTTTTGTGAGGAATTTTGGGTTCGATCATGACTAGTAAATCAATCCGATGTGATTTGGTAAGACTGATGAGCCGATTCATCGTCTGTTTATTCCCAATGCCTCGAACATTCCAAGAAAAAATGTTAAGCATTAATGGAGGAGGTAGGGGGATTTTGCAGCTTTGCGGCGGATCTCATTGTCATCGCCGTACGCTGCCTTTGTTTCTTTGATTTCTTCTTTTTCTTGGGAGAGTAGTTTTCGGGGTTGGTGTTGACCGGTGCAAGAGTCCAATCTGAGCTCGAGTAAACAACTGCAGCTGTTGAGAGGGAAATGTCAGGGTCTTCACATTCCGCCAGAGCGCAAAGAGGATTGTCTCTATCGAGGAAGCCCGCTTTCTGAGCCTGCCAAAATCTGCCGGAAAGCGGGGAGGCCGGACGAGTAGGACCGATGGCCGGTCGGATGGGGGCGGATGGAGCGGCGGAGGACCGAGCTCCGACACCCTCCTCGATGAAGAGAGATCTGAGACCAACCAAAGAACCAGGAATTATAATAACGGAGGAGGAGTGTTGGGGTGGGGCAGCGAGGGAAAGAGGGGAGGTGGGGTGGTTGTGGAGGGGAACTAAGTCGAGGCCGGAAGGTGGAGGGGGAGGGGGATTAGGGGGGCCACCGGAGGTAGGCGAATCCTCCGGATCGAGGTCTAGGGCTGCGAAGGAATTGTGGAGAGAAATGGCGAGAGTGGGGGATAAGGGGTTAGGGAGGCAATCAGGGATTGGCATTTCTGTAGCACCCTCAGCTGAGTCGGAATCAATCGCTCCGCCGAAATTGTGGAGAATTGTCACCCCCATTTTTTGTATTTCGTATTTGTACTCGTAATTTGATTTTTGGCACGTATTTTATTTTTTCGACTTGCGGATTTTAGTTTCTCGTAAATGGGTTTGGACCATGGCTTGGTTTTATTTTGTGGAGTTGGTTTGGTTTGGTTTGGTTCATCATGAGTGGAACACCTTAGCCTATTCTCCACCTCCATTCCATCACAACCACCCTCATTAAAACCTACCAACCTTTTCTCTCTCCTCCATAACTCCATTAATTTCTTACAACTTCTTCTTCTTCCTTCTTCCACACAACTCCCCAACCCATAGGCAAGTGCACCTTGCCATCAAATAAGCACCACTTTTTATTTGTCCATTAACTAGATTAGGCCATGGAGAACAACTTTAGAACTTGACATTTTGTGATTTGGAGCTTTCATTTTTCTAGATCTAGGTTTTAACCATTTTCGAAAATCCTTGGTTTTGATCCATTAAACTTCGATTTTTGCATGTTTTTGATACTTCCATGTGGAAGAGAATTCGATTTTACTCAAGTTAGAACTTTGAAAATCTAGATTTGGTTTTGATTTGGCTAAGTTATGAAGATTTGAAGTTTTTGGTGTTCTTGAGGAGTTCATCTCAGCCTTGGTGAAGGCTCTCGGCCAGTGCTCTTTAGCACTTGACCGTTTGCGCACCCCGGCCTATGCTCTTTAGCGCATGGCCGATTGCGCATAGGCTCAGCCAGTGCTTTGCGCTGCGCTGGATTGCGCTGGCGCAAGCGAGCAATGCGCAAGCCAGCCATGCGCAAAGTAACCCCTGCGCACTCGACCATTGCGCAGTCCAACTCTGCGCAATCTGACCTTGCGCCATCCACTCATGCGCAATCTGACCCCTGCGCCAACCAGTTCAGCGCAAGCCGACTCCTGCGCAGCTCACTCCTGCGCAGTTGGCCCCTGGCGTACTTGACTCCTGCGCAATCCGACCCCAGGGACCCTTGTGCAATCTGTCCAATCATGGAGATTTGGTTTATTTTTCCTTAAGCTTGGCTCTTCTATAGTCCTATATATATTGGTATTTTATTAGATATTTTACGTCCATTTTATATCCTTACGCCTTTTGTCACGAACTGATTTTTACTTATTATGTTTGGAATGACTATTGTACATGGCATGGTATGACAAGGAACTAGCATAATACGATAGTGACCCGTAGTGGTGCACTCCTGACATGACCAACCTGACATGATAGTAGCCCGTCGTGGCGTACTCCTGACAGTACCCTGACATGATTTATCTTGATAACTTGATAGTGGCCCGTGGCGGCGCACTCCTGACTTGACTTGACTTGTAACTTGTAACTTGACTCGTATAATCAACTTGACACCGTGGGTGTTCCTGCTTGCTTGCTTGTACAATCCACTTGTCTTGTCTTGCATCATGTCTAGGACGTGACTTCCTGGGTACCACGGCCAGGGACTCGCGCTAAATTGGATTAGGCTAATGATTAGATCAAACTAGAACATGGAGAATTCCCAGTCACAGGCAATCTCGTTATTTGGGCGCTTTAATGGACTTGTAGCTTGCCGACGAGTAGAGCACATTTACAGCACACTGTCATGTGTTGCACCCTCTAAGTCACCTAAGGGTACATTTGTCTCCCGGGCAATGTACCCCCTATAACTCTCAACCCGCGGAAGGATAACTGGATAGTCTGCAGGGCTTGGGACTGGAAGTTTCTCACTTGCATCTTGTTAGTAATTAGGCTTGTGATAACCCTAGTTAGTTAAAGTAGTAAGCCGTAGTACTTGCTTGGCCGATTATGAATGAATGGTGTCCAGCTCTGTCTAAGTCTTGTCTAGCCCATGTACCTGGAACTCTTGATCATGATTGTTTTACTTATCTCTAACGATAAATGGGTAGAGACAGTGAGCTATTCAGGCGAAGGGGTACAATCCCGGTCCTTGTTTGGTTTAAGGATTGTAACCTGGCTCCCGGAATGGTTCCACGTCCCTAGTCGTTATCGCCCTGTGTACTTTACTACTTGTACTTTCTTTTATTCTTTATGTTCTGATATGCTGGCTTTTGTTCTTATTTGTGGCCTCCTTGTGGCACTTGCTCTTTCTGGGGTTTGACCCAGCTGGTTTTGTGTGGCCAGATTTTGGAGCAGCTCCCGAGGATCTACCAAGCTTCCAGCCCAATGGTGAACACTAGACGGAACCCGGGCTACGAGTGGGTTTTCCCTTTTTGTTTCACCCACTTATATGTAAATTTATTCTTTTGAGGCGTTTAGCCGACGAGCACCTGTTAGCTCGATGCACATTTATTTACTGTCTGCCTACGGACTGTAAACATGATTAACAAATTCTAGGATTGATCATGTATGACCGAACTCTTGCTAGTCCTATCATTTTGTACGACTAGCTTCATGATCATCTGATATGTAATATTTGGGACGCCTTATATATATATTTGATGCTCTAACATCTTGTAACTCTGTTAATTGCTGGAGATTGAGACAATAGGCTTGACCTTAAGAGACTGCTGGCGTGTAGTAAACCCTCATATCTAGACAGCCGTGACCGTATAGTTGAGATGTATTCTATTTCAATATACGTAGCTGGCTGTGTCCGCCCCCGCTCTCCAGTATTCTGGTTCTGTGGCGTGACATAGTTTAAATGGTGGCCCATGCAGGTCCTGTCAATCAAGAAATGTGAGGGTTTACCGAATAGATGTCTCAATCAATATTCACCCTTGATCTCTGCTCGTATCTTCAAATACCTGAGATTCTTGACCTGATCACATGCTTTGTATCATTGATCTGTCCTGGTCCTTTCCTTACTGTTCCCTATGTCGTCTTCTTCAGCGGCATTGCTCCCGGACCTGCCAACCAGCCAAAGGAAGCTCAATAAGCACCCCAGCGCCAGGAAGATCAAGCTTAGCACTCTGGAGTAGCCTCCCGAGTTATGCTTCCCGGAGGCTCAGAACCTCCAGTTCAGGCAGCTCCGCCCGTTCAACCAGCTAGACAAGATGAGGGACCTTTGGTAGGGCTTATCAGAGAACTGCTTGCATCCCAAGATCGTCGAGGCGACGCCTTGCACCAGGAAGTTCATGATGCACTAAACCGAGGAGGTCCCCAAGGGAATCAGGCGGCCAACAGTTTCAAGCACTTGAACCCTTCCTTCTTTGACGGCAGTGAAGATGCGATTGCCGCGGACGCTTGGCTTCAGGATACCGAGGTGGTTCTAGAAGCAGCTAGGACACCTGAAAATGAGAAGGTGGCGGTGGTACGCCTACAGTTGTTAGACTTGGCTCGCGATTGGTGGGCAGCTCAGGCCATGGGCTTAGCAGCGCCAGTCACTTGGGCGACGTTCAGAGAGAGGTTCCAGACAAAGTACTTCGATGCGGTGGCACGGTACGACTTGCAGACCAGATTCACCAACTTGAAGCAAGGAGGCAGGACGGTCGATGGCTATGCGACCGAGTTTTCTAGGCTGAGTAGGTTCGCCCCCACCTTGGTGGCAACCGAGTTCGATAGGGCTCAGCGGTTCCAGCAAGGGCTGCATTTAGAGATATTATTGGCTGTCGAGCAGTTCGAGCACCAGACGTTCGATGCAGTGTTGAAGGCAGCAAGGAGGCATGAGTATACCTCCCGGAGAATTGTGGACAGGACCGGAGACAGGAAGCGGTCCCACAACCAGATGCACCAATCTTCAGCTCCAGTCCCGGCTGCTAGGGGTATAACCATTGGAACTCCGAGGCGGGCGGCCTCAGTGACGTCGGTTCAGCATTCGACCTCGACGTACCCGCAGCAGCAGAAGCAGAAGCAGTCTTCCGCGGTGGGATGTTCTCATTGCGGGAAGCCGGGCCATGTAGTGGCAGAGTGTCGTAGGGCACAGGGATTGTGCCTGGCTTGTGGAGGAGCAGACCACCAGATAGGGACCTGTCCGAATAGGGGAGGTCCATCATCATCCAACCTTTCTAGTTCTTCGGTGAGAGGACCAGCCCCAGTTCCAGTCTAGCAGCAGCATCAACAGCAGTACCCGAGGCCATTGTTGCCTCAGGCCCAGGCCTTTCAGCAGCAGAACCAGCAGCAGTTCACCCAGGCTCCAGCACAGAACCGACAGAGGGGTTTCCAGCAGAGGGGACCCGCAGCTAGAGGTCAGGCTATGATGATGACCATGGAAGAAGAAGTTGCACCAGGTGAGGTAGTGGCAGGTACTATTCTCGTCAACACTTTTCCAGCATCTGTATTATTTGATTCTGGTGTATCGCATTCATTCATGTCTGCACGATTCGCGACACGGATAGGATTGGAGCCCGAGTCATTATCAGTGAGGCTCAATATACTTACTGGTAATGGTCTTGTGGGAGTAGATCGAGTGTTTTCCTCGTGTCGGATCGTAGTTAGCGGTAGAGAGTTCCCCGCTAGGCTCATAGAGTTCCCTATGGCAGACTATGATGTAGTCCTAGGCATGGATTGGTTGAGGAACCATTATGCTAGGATAGACTGCCATGTTGGCAGAGTTGTCTTTAGTATTCCCGGAGAGCCAGAGTTTTCATTTTCCAGAGGCGCCGTGGAGCCTTCTCTCCCAGTATTGCAGATGGCAGTAGCAGCAGTACAGTTGCCCCGGATAGTTGAAGAGTTTCCAGATGTCTTCCCAGAGGAACTTCCAAGGATGCCACCAGAGCGGGAGATCGAGTTCACCATCGACTTGATTCCCGGAACAGCATCAGTATCAGAGCGAGTCTACAGAATGGCGCCTTCAGAGTTAGAGATTTTGTACAAGATGATTGAAGAACTCAGGACCAAGGGATTCATTCGTGCAAGTGGATCGCCTTGGGGAGCCCCGATGCTTCTTGTGAAAAAGAAGGATGGTATGTCTAGGCTATGTGTAGATTATCGTACCTTGAACTCAGTGACAATCAAGAACAGATACCCTCTCCCGAGGATAGATGACTTGTTTGATCAACTCAAGGGGGCTTCAGTTTTCTCGAAGATAGACTTGCGGTCAGGATACCACCAGATCAGAGTCAGAGAGCAGGACATCCCGAAGACGGCGTTCAGATCTAGGTACGGGCATTGGGAGTTTCTAGTTATGCCCTTTGGAGCGACCAATGCGCCGGCCGTATTCATGGACCTCATGAATCGCATTTTCATGCCTTACTTGGACCAATTTGTGATCGTGTTCCTAGATGACATCCTGGTCTACAGCAAGAGTGAAGCAGAGCACGAACAGCATCTCAGAGTTGTCCTCCAGATTCTCAGAGAGCACCAGTTGTACGCCAAGTTCAGTAAATGCGAGTTCTGGCTCGATCGCATTTCGTACTTAGGTCACATCATTACCCGAGGAGGAGTGGAAGTGGATCCCCAGAAGATTGTGGCCATCAAGTCTTGGCCAGTACCCAGCTCAGTGGCAGAAGTTTGCAGCTTTCTTGGATTGGCCGGCTACTACCAGCGGTTCGTCTCTGATTTTGCAAGGATTTCAGCACCGATGACCCAGTTGACCCGCAAGGATGTGCCGTTCGTTTGGACAGCAGAATGTCAGGAATCATTTGAGAAGTTGAAGCAAGGTTTGATAATGGCTCCCATTCCCACACTTCCAGATGGGACCGGAGGATTCACAGTTTATTGTGACGCTTCAGGCAGAGGATTGGGATGTGTTTTGATGCAGCATGGGAAGGTAATTGCTTATGCGTCACGTCAACTCCGTGATCATGAGAAGAATTACCCGACCCACGACTTGGAGCTAGCAGCAGTAGTGTTTGCACTTAAGTTGTGGAGGCACTACTTGTACGGAGACAGAGTGGAGATATTTACTGATCATAAGAGCCTGAAGTATGTTTTCACCCAGAAGGATCTTAATATGCGGCAGAGAAGATGGCTCGAGTTACTGGTGGACTACGATGTGGATTTGCAGTATCATCCAGGGAAGGCCAACGTTGTAGCAGATGCGTTGAGCCGGAGAGCCGGAGTTTATTTTCTGACGGCGCAACCAGAGCTATTGGCAGATCTTCAGAAGATGGGTATAGAAGTTGTCCTCCTTTCCAATGTGGCCTTGATGGCCAGCCTACAGATTCAGTCCACCATAGTTGAGAGGATCCGGACTGCACAGTTAACAGATTCCAAGATTCAGCGGCTCAGAGCAGAGTGCGAGGCAGGAAGAAGGCCAGAGTTATGTATTCATGAGGATGGTACACTTCGACACGGCACCCGTCTTTGTGTACCCAGTAGAGATATCAGACAGGAAGTCATGGCAGAGGCTCACAGTTCGCAGTATTCTATCCACCCAGGTAGCACGAAGATGTACAGAGATATTCGTCAACACTTTTGGTGGAATGGTATGAAGAGAGAGATAGCCCGGTATGTCTCTCGATGTTTGGTTTGCCAACAAGTCAAGGCTGAACATCAGAGGCCAGCTGGACTTCTTCAACCTTTACCGATCCCAGAATGGAAATGGGAGCACCTTACCATGGATTTTGTGACTGGGTTACCCAGTTCTCCGACAGGCAGAGATGCTATTTGGGTCATTGTGGACAGGCTTACCAAGGTAGCACACTTTCTTCCATTTAGAGTTGGACAGTCGACGGCGCAGCTAGCAGAGATGTATCTCAGGCAGATCGTCCGACTTCACGGAGTGCCAATCAGCATAGTATCAGACAGGGATACGAGATTCACATCGCACTTCTGGCACA
The DNA here is from genome assembly GCA_029216955.1 of Iris pallida. Lineage (NCBI taxonomy): Eukaryota > Viridiplantae > Streptophyta > Magnoliopsida > Asparagales > Iridaceae > Iris > Iris pallida. The sequence continues at coordinate 806,575 of JANAVB010006798.1, forward strand.
GTCTTCATCAAAGTTTGGGGACTCGTCTCAAGTTCAGCTCAGCGTATCATCCGCAGACAGATGGGCAGTCAGAGCGTACTATACAAACTCTCGAAGATATGTTGCGGTCATGTACCCTTGACTTCGGTGGTTCGTGGGAGGATCACCTCACCTGGTGGAATTCTCGTACAACAATAGTTTCCAGGCCAGTATCCAGATGGCACCCTTCGAGGCTCTGTATGGCAGGAAGTGCAGATCCCCGTTAGCATGGGACGATGTCGGAGAGAGGCAGATGCTCGGTCCAGAACTGATTTCTCAGACGGTTGAAGTGGTCAGGAAAGTCAGAGATCACCTCCGAGTTGCTCAGGATCGCCAGCGCCATTGGGCCGATGCTCATCGGCGTCCCTTAGAATTTGCCGTCGGTGACCATGTATTCCTTAGGATCTCGTCTACCCGCGGCGTCATTCGTTTTGGCGTGCGGCGAAAGCTTAGTCCTAGGTATATAGGGCCGTTCGATATTCTGGAGCGAGTAGGCGATGTGTCCTATTGTCTCGCTCTTCCGCCGTCGTTAAGTGAGGTACATGATGTATTCTATGTATCCCAATTAAGACGGTACATCCCGGACCCGAGCCATATCCTAGATCATTCGGAATTGGTTGTTGGTACCAACCTTTCGTATGAGGAGAGGCCCGTGTCTATATTGGATCGGAGAGAAAAGACGCTCAAGAACAAGACTATTAACTTAGTCCGTGTTGCTTGGGGTCATCACTCTCTAGGTGAGTCAACATGGGAGCGTGAGGACGACATCCGATCGCGATACCCCTACATGTTTGACTCGTAAGGTATAATGTCTTCCTTGTGCCTTATGTTTTTCCTTCCTTGCTTGTATTGTATGATTGTATGATTGAACTGCTTAGTGTAGCTTGTCTGTGCTTAGTATAGCTTGTCGTGGCAATCTCTAGCTCCTTGATTAAATTCCGAGGACGAAATTCTTTGAAGGTGGGTAGAGTTGTCACCCCCATTTTCTGTATTTCGTATTTGTACTCGTAATTTGATTTTTGGCACGTATTTTATTTTCTCGACTTGCGGATTTCGGTTTCTCGTAAATGGGTTTGGACCATGGCTTGGTTTTATTTTGTGGAGTTGGTTTGGTTTGGTTTGGTTCATCATGAGTGGAACACCTTAGCCTATTCTCCACCTCCATTCCATCACAACCACCCTCATTAAAACCTACCAACCTTTTCTCTCTCCTCCATAACTCCATTAATTTCTTACAACTTCTTCTTCTTCCTTCTTCCACACAACTCCCCAACCCATAGGCAAGTGCACCTTGCCATCAAATAAGCACCACTTTTTATTTGTCCATTAACTAGATTAGGCCATGGAGAACAACTTTAGAACTTGACATTTTGTGATTTGGAGCTTTCATTTTTCTAGATCTAAGTTTTAACCATTTTCGAAAATCCTTGGTTTTGATCCATTAAACTTCGATTTTTTTCATGTTTTGATGCTTCCATGTGGAAGAGAATTCGATTTTACTCAAGTTAGAACTTTGAAAATCTAGATTTGGTTTTGATTTGGCTAAGTTATGAAGATTTGAAGTTTTTGGTGTTCTTGAGGAGTTCATCTCAGCCTTGGTGAAGGCTCTCGGCCAGTGCTCTTTAGCACTTGACCGTTTGCGCACCCCGGCCTGTGCTCTTTAGCGCATGGCCGATTGCGCATAGGCTCAGCCAGTGCTTTGCGCTGCGCTGGATTGCGCTGGCGCAAGCTAGCCATGCGCAAGCCAGCCATGCGCAAAGTAACCCCTGCGCACTCGACCAATGCGCAGTCCAACTCTGCGCAATCTGACCCTGCGCCATCCACTCATGCGCAATCTGACCCCTGCGCCAACCAGTTCAGCGCAAGCCGACTCCTGCGCAGCTCACTCCTGCGCAGTTGGCCCCTGGCGTACTTGACTCCTGCACAATCCGACCCCAGGGACCCTTGCGCAATCTGTCCAATCATGGAGATTTGGTTTATTTTTTCTTAAGCTTGGCTCTTCTATAGTCCTATATATATTGGTATTTTATTAGATATTTTACGTCCATTTTATATCCTTACGCCTTTTGTCACGAACTGATTTTTACTTATTATGTTTGGAATGACTATTGTACATGGCATGGTATGACAAGGAACTAGCATAATACGATAGTGACCCGTAGTGGTGCACTCCTGACATGACCAACCTGACATGATAGTAGCCCGTCGTGGCACACTCCTGACAGTACCCTGACATAATTTATCTTGATAACTTGATAGTGGCCCGTGACGGCGCACTCCTGACTTGACTTGACTTGTAACTTGTAACTTGACTCGTATAATCAACTTGACACCGTGGGTGTTCCTGCTTGCTTGCTTGTACAATCCACTTGTCTTGTCTTGCATCATGTCTAGGACGTGACTTCCTGGGTACCACGGCCAGGGACTCGCGCTAAATTGGATTAGGCTAATGATTAGATCAAACTAGAACATGAAGAATTCCCAGTCACAGGCAATCTCGTTATCTGGGCGCTTTAATGGACTTGTAGCTTGTCGACGAGTAGAGCACATTTCCAGTACACTGTCATGTGTTGCACCCTCTAAGTCACCTAAGGGTACATTTGTCTCCCGGGCAATGTACCCCCCTATAACTCTCAACCTGCGGAAGGATAACTGGATAGTCTGTAGGGCTTGGGACTGGGAGTTTCTCACTTACATCTTGTTAGTAATTAGGCTTGTGATAAACCTAGTTAGTTAAAGTAGTAAGCCGTAGTACTTGCTTGGCCGATTGTGAATGAATGGTGTCCAGCTCTGTCTAAGTCTTGTCTAGCCCCTGTACCTGGAACTCTTGATCATGATTGTTTTACTTATCTCTAACGATAAATGGGTAGAGACAGTGAGCTATTCAGGCGAAGGGGTACAATCCCGGTCCTTGTTTGGTTTAAGGATTGTAACCTGGCTCCCGGAATGGTTCCACATCCCTAGTCGTTATCGCCCTATGTACTTTACTACTTATACTTTCTTTTATTCTTTATGTTCTGATATGCTGGCTTTTGTTCTTATTTGTGGCCTCCTTGTGGCACTTGCTCTTTCTGGGGTTTGACCCAGCTGGTTTTGTGTGGCCAGATTTTGGAGCAGCTCCCGAGGATCTACCAAGCTTCCAGTCCAATGGTGAACACTAGACGGAACCCGGGCTACGAGTGGGTTTTTCCTTTTTGTTTCACCCACTTATATGTAAATTTATTCTTTTGAGGCGTTTAGCCGACGAGCACCTGTTAGCTCGATGCACATTTATTTACTATCTGCCTACGGGCTGTAAACATGATTAACAAATCCTAGGATTGATCATGTATGACCGAAATCTTGCTAGTCCTATCATTTTGTACGACTAGCTTTATGATCATCTGATATGTAATATTTGGGACGCCTTATATATATATATTTGATGCTCTAACATCTTGTAACTCTGTTAATTGCTGGAAATTGAGACAATAGGCTTGACCTTAAGAGACTGCTGGCGTGTAGTAAACCCTCATATCTAGACAGCCGTGACCGTATAGTTGAGATGTATTCTATTTCAATATACGTAGCTGGCTGTGTCCGCCCCCGCTCTCCAGTATTCTGGTTCTAGGGCGTGACAAGAATGATGGCGAGAGAAGGGGGTTGTGCTGAGCCGGAATCGGGAAGGTTGAGGGAGCTCCGAGCGGGGTGTGGATCTGTAGCACCCTCAGCTGAGTCGGAATCAATCGCTCCGCCGAAATTGTGGAGAATGATGGCGGGAGAAGGGGGTGGTGCTGAGCCGGAGTCGGGGAGGTTGAGGGAGCTCCGAGTGGGGTGTGGTGGGTTGGGGGGGATCCGCGTTGCGGGGCGGGAAGGGATTGCTGCGCCGGAATCACGCACTTTCCTGGGGGCCGGTTTCTTGAGTTGTGGGTTAGCGCAGAAACAGTGTTGCATAGAGTGGCCGCACATCTGACAATGTTGACAGAAGATGATGTTGTTGTCGTAAACCAACGTTTGGCTGAATGATTGATCTCCGAGTTCTATCTCTATCACTTTGGGTGGCTCGTTTATGAGGTCCAGCTCTACGCAAATCTTTGCGTAGTTACATTTAGAGAGGTTTCTCGTTTCGTCGGCGATGGCTACAAGAATCCTCTTGAGGGCTGCAGCAGGAAAACAAACCAGGGGAAGATTGGGGAGAGTAATCCAGGAGGTGACTATGGTTGAATCGATCTTGGGGTTAAAGTTTGGCGACCATTTGACAATTTTAGCAAACTGATTGTCAAATTTGGTCGTGCCTTTCATCCACACTTTGCTGAAGTCCTGGTCGGAGGAAAGATGAAGGAGCAGGTGTTTGGGGTCGAGAGGAGCTATCCGGTAAGACGCCGATAGTCCCCATCTAGAGATGGCTTCCCGAACGATAGAAAATTTAGGGCATCCGGATCCGAATTTGAGAACCAAGGTCCTGACGAAGGGGGAGGAGAGGGAACGGATCTCCTCACAGGAGAATGGGACCCGGATCGGGTATCCGTCCAACGGAGGCGTCAGAATGACGTCAGGCAGGACCACTTCGACGGCCGAAAGCGGGTCAGCCCTAATCCGATCAGGACTCAAGGCGTCCGCAAAGGATCAGGAGATGGGAGGGGGACAAGATGCCGCAGGGTCCAGGCCAGATGGCGATCCGTGACACGAGGACGGGGTAGCATCAGCAAGGGCCTGAAGGGAGAGGAGGTCTGTCGTGGAGCTCGGGAGAGTACCGCCGGAGCCCACACCAGCAGCAACCGAGGGGGAGGAGGCTGGCGCCAATGGAGAACCCAAGCAGGCAAAGGCCTGAGGGGGGAAGAGCGCAACGCCGACGACAACCAACGGAACCGGGGCCGGACCCAGAGAGAAGCTGTCCGAGAGGGCCTTGCACGACGCACCAATGTCGGCGACAGGAGGGGGGAGGAGGAGGTAGCTTCATGGCCATCGGGGGTGGCGCGGGCTGGGCGGTCCGACCTAACAGAGAGTGGGCGGAGTTGGGCCACGCGGGCACGACTGAGGGCGTGACCGCACCGCCGGGGCCGGAGACAGGGGAGGATGGGGGGGACCTGCCACGATCGGAGAGCACGACCGAGGGAAACGAGCTTGGAGCTGCGACGGGGTCCGGTAGGCGTGGCGGGGGAGGAATGGGAAGATGAGACCCCATGCGAGGATAGGGATCCAACCGAGGGTCCGAGATGCCGTGAGCAACATGCGCAGGGGGGGGTGCCAGAGTGCGCTGACTCGACAGAGAGTCACCGACTGCGCGATGGGCCAAAGAGCGCTGAGAACCCAGCACAAGAGGGGGGGGCAAGCCGCGCAGGCCAGATTGCGCAAGAGGAAGAGGTGGGGGTGGCCCCACCCGCTGCCACAAGGGAGAAGCAGAAACCCCTATGTCAAGAGTAGACCGCGCAAGGAGTTCACCCACGTGGGCCTCCAAAGTACCGGGGTCCACAGCTGAAGGGAACGTTTCTCCTGCGCAAAGCTCTGGAAGAGCCACTTGCGCACGAAAAGGGGCAGGCGGTCCGCCCGATGACCCACAGGGGGCGTCAACGCTCGGGGCCCGAGGAGCGTGCTCCCCGAGGGAGCAGACCCGCGTGGGAAGACGCGATGGAAAGGACAGCTCCGGACCAGAGCACGCAACCTGACGAGGCTCCGAGGCCGCGTCCGCCGGGGGTGTCACGCCCCGATTCGGGGAATCGCTCGCTTTGCTTCGATTCACGCCGAATCGATCGTCCTCGCTAAGGCGTGATGCCGTACAAGTCTGGAGTTGCACTTGTACAAGGCTAGAACATGCACATTTATATCAATTCATCACATTTGAAAAATAAGCCACAGTTGCGGAAACATTAAGCAAGCAGAATAGGAAGAAAATATTCATTTTATTGATGATTGTAGTCAGAATACAACTTTTCTCGATAATATTTGAAATGCCTTTTCGGCTACATTAATTCATGAAAAGAAGTACAACTGATAGGCTGCCATGAAATAATTTCCCGTTCCATACATCACGCCCCTTTAGTACTTTGAAATATAAGCAGCTATCTTTGAAATCTCCGCAATACTTTGTGCGTCTTTAGGAAAAACAACTTGAAAGGAAACAGCAGTTCAGAAAGCTTTAATTGCGATGTGCGCCCGAGCCTTCTCCAGTACCTGTGGAGGAGGGGTCAGCACATTATAACAATGCGCTGGTGAGCCCCGTTGGCCCACTCAGCTAAACCAACATTTTATTAATGACAAGCATTTTAAAGATATGAACTTATAAGGGACAGGCAACATTTAGAGTAAATCACAATTCAATGACATGGTAGTTCAATAAACCATGTTTACTTTACCATTGGCCGAATCCAGCTTTCCTGCATAAGATACAGGATAATAATAATATACTTACCGCCCCTGCATAAGACATTGATTAGCATACATTCCCACGATGTGACCACTGGTGTTGTTAAACCATATGGACTCTTTTCATTCATTCATTTGCATTTGGGACTTCAAGATAATGAGATGACAGCACAGTAGGGAGCTAGCCTCTATGATGCCTCGCATTACTCATGTTCCCCAAAGCACTTCATTATTTCCTCCTAGGCCGAATCGGTACAGGCGCCCCTGTACCGTTCGAGGAAATTATTGCTCAATCCTTGTATACAAGTTGTCCATGGTCAGGCGAATGTGTGTCCGACTCGATATACACAGTGTGCATAGAATATTTGAAGTAATAGGCAACATGATCATTCTTAGCATTTCATAACCATCATTCTAGGCATCAATTCAATCATTTCAATGTTCAGTTCATTGCAGTGTAATCAATTCATTTCAATGTTCTATCTCTAGCATCTTAGTGGTATTGACTTGTGGCATTAGCATCTTGATATCGATCAACGGATGTTGTAAGACAATTATTTAGTTGGCATGAAGGAATAGCGAGAGGGACAATACCACCACAGAGATCCACACTCACCAAGCTAGAGAATCGTCGAGAGAGAGAGGAACACTTGCACGCTTAGCCTTCAGTCACGCGTCAGTCTGCATTGGCACCAAAAGATTGATTAATAATCCGTCTCGTTGTGTTCTCTTCTCTCAGAATTCTCAAGAATGAATGCTATGTAAATCGATGAAAAAGGGCAAGAATCAAATCATCGAAAATCATTCAGAAAAGCATCCATCAAAACCAAGCAGCAAAACCAGCAGCAAAACATCCAGAGAAAACTCTTGGACGCATTTCAAGAGAAACCGATCCATTAATTGGAAAGGTTCTTATGCACTTGTCCGTGATCGATTCGATGCCGACGGTAAGTTTCCCCAATACTCGGTTTCGACCGAGTTAGCCAAGCCACAAGCCTTACATAGTGAACCGCTAGGAGCGGGACACTACATAATATACCACTAAGAAAAAGTTTCGTCCTCGAAACTTAAAGCAAAGGTCCTACCTCAAAATTATCAAACAGCGAGGGGTACTTCACTCGCATCTCTTCTTCTAATTCCCATGTCGACTCCTCGACAGCATGGTTCCGCCATAGCACGTTGACTAGAGACACTGCCCGATTCCGCAAAACTTTCTCTTTCCTGTCCAAAATCTGGACAGGCTCTTCAGTGTAGGATAGGTCAGCGCTCAGCTGCAGCTGGTCGAAATTTACTACGTGACTTGGATCATGCACGTACTTCCGAAGTTGAGATACATGGAAGATATCGTGCACATCAGCCAGAGCCGGAGGTAGTGCAAGTCGATAAGCCACTGAGGCTACCTTCTCCAAAATCTCGAATGGTCCGACGAATCTCGGGCTTAACTTTCCTTTCATCCCAAACCGCATCACACCTCGCATGGGTGTGACCTTCAAGAAGACATGATCGCCTGCTGTGAATTCCAAAGGTCGTCGATGAACATCCGCATAACTCTTTTGTCGACTTTGAGCAACTCTAAGTCTTTCTCGAATTAAGCGAATCCGCTCGACGGCCTGTTCCATAAGTTCTGGTCCGAGCACTTGCCGTTCACCGACTTCATCCCAGCATATCGGTGATCGACATTTCCGTCCATATAAGGCTTCGTACGGGGCCATTTGGATACTTGCCTAATAACTGTTGTTATAGGCAAATTCTGCTAATGCGAGATGTGTGTCCCAATTTGTCTTCGAATCGAGCACGCACAATCTCAACATATCTTCAAGAATCTGGTTTACTCTCTCTGTCTGACCATCAGTCTGCGGATGGTAAGCTGTACCGAAGTTCAACTTTGTGCCCATTGCCGAGTGTAGACTTATCCAAAATCGCGACAAGAATCTTCCATCTCTATCCGACACTATAGAAGCTGGCACCCCATGCAATCTGACAATTTCATTTATGTAGATCTGAGCCAACCGTTCTACTCCCCATGTAACTTTTATTGGAATAAAATGTGTCGACTTGGTTAATCTATCCACGATAACCCAAATCGCATCATTTCCCTTCTGCGTTCTTGGCAAGCCAACTATAAAATCCATACAGATATTATCCCACTTCCACAGTGGAATAGCCAAATTTTGTAGTTCTCCGCCTGGCCGTTGATGTTCGGCCTTCACACGCTGACAATCCATGCACTGTGACACGAATAGCGCCACATCCTTCTTCATACCATGCCACCAAAAGGTTGAGCGTAGATCCTTATACATTTTCGTGCCTCCCGGATGCAAGGAATACTTCGCGAAATGAGCCTCGGTCAGTATTTCCTTCCTGATATTCTCGTCCTTAGGGACGCACAATCTTCCCTTGACACGAATAGTGTCATCTTCAACGGTAAAGTCTGACGCCTTTCCTGCTAGAATCAACTCGCGTATCTTCTGCAGAAATGGGTCATCCTTCTGAGCAATCTTAATCCTTCCCTGGAGACTCGGCTCAAGTTGTAACTGAGCCAACTGCACATTCTGCGGACGGATCCTGAACTCGATGCCCATCTCTTCAAGATCCCGTAGTACCTCTTTTGCTATTGCTAGTGATCCCACAAATTTCCGACTCAAGGCATCAGCTACCACGTTCCCTTTACCCGGCGTGTAAGAGATTGTCAAGTCATAATCCTTGATCAATTCTAACCAGCGCCGCTGCCTCAAATTCAATTCCTTTTGTGTGAATATATATTTCAGGCTTTTGTGATCCGTGAAGATCTCGCAGGACACACCATAGAGATAGTGTCGCCACAATTTCAACGCGAACACAATCGCCGCCAGTTCCAAATCATGTGTTGGGTAATTCTTCTCATGCTGTTTGAGTTGCCTCGAAGCATAAGATATGGTCTTCCCATGTTGCATAAGAACACATCCCAAACCAAGTCCCGACGCGTCACTGTAGATCTGAAATCCCTCAGAGCCTTCCGGAAGTGCTAAAATTGGGGCCGTGACGAGCCGCTGCTTGAGTTCTTGGAAGCTACTCTCACAGTCGTTCGTCCACTTAAATACGACTCCCTTCTGAGTCAGGCGAGTCAAAGGCGAGGCGATTCTCGAGAAGTCCTTCACAAATCTACGGTAGTACCCGGCTAAACCAAGGAAACTCCGTATTTCACTAGCTGATGCAGGCTGCTTCCAGTCCACCACTGCCTCAATCTTCTTTGGGTCGACGGCAACACCTTCCGTCGAAACAACATGTCCTAGGAACGACACGCTGTTCATCCAAAATTCGCACTTGCTTAGTTTTGCATAGAGCTGGTTGTCCCGCAGCGTCTGAAGTACTTCTCTCAAGTGTTCGACATGAGTCTCTCTATCTTTTGAGTAGATCAAGATGTCATCGATGAACACAACAACAAACTTGTCTAAGAACGGTCGAAACACTCTATTCATTAAATCCATGAAGGCTGCTGGAGCATTAGTCAAGCCGAATGGCATGACCAAAAACTCATAGTGTCCGTATCTCGTACGGAATGCTGACTTAGGAACATCTTCGGGTCTGATCTTCAACTGATGATATCCTGAACGAAGATCGATTTTTGAAAACACGGTCGCCCCTTGTAGCTGATCGAATAGATCATCTATCCTTGGCAAAGGATACTTGTTACGGATGGTTGCCTTATTCAGTTCTCTGTAATCGATGCATAGCCGCATCGTTCCATCCTTCTTCTTTACAAACAACACTGGAGCTCCCCATGGAGATACACTTGGGCGAATGTATCCTCGGTCTAATAATTCTTGTAGCTGCACCTTTAGTTCCTTCAATTCTGCCGGAGCCATCCTGTACGGCGCTTTAGATATCGGACGAGTATCCGGAAATGTATCAATTGTGAATTCAATTTCTCTATCCGGCGGCATCCCAGGTATCTCGTCCGGAAACACATCGGGGAACTCTGCCACAATCTCGGTCTGATTCGAATCTACACCCTTCATTTGAGTGTCAAAAACAGAAGCAAGGAACCCTTCACATCCTGAGTACAACATGTGCCTTGCTGTAACTGCCGATATTACCATAGGTCCTTGGAACGCCGAGCCGCACGAGTAAGAGAACTCTGTTTCTCCGGTTAGGCGAAACACAACTCTCTTATCCGCACAGTCAATCGTTGCATGACAGGCGCTGAGCCAGTCCATTCCCAAGATGATATCGTACTCTTTGATGTCGAGTACAATTGCATCCAGAGATAAAGTCTTGCCTCCAATTTTAATGTAGCCGTCCCTGCAAATCAAAGTTGCAGGCATATCTACTCCCGAAGGAGTGCTAACACACAAAGCTGTCTTTAGTTGAGTCATACAAAATTTATTTTCCATTGCAAAATCAGAAGAGATAAAGCAATGAGTAGCACCAGAATCAAAAAGTACTCTTGCAGGTGTGCCTTTATATAGCAACATACCTGTTATAACATTCTCCGCGGTCTGGGCCTCTGCCTGAGTCAGGGCATAAACCCTTGCTTGCCCACCTTGTTGATTCGGTGCATTCCCAGCTGGAGCCGGTAAGGCTGGTGGCGCTCCGCCACGATGCTGGTTGTTATATTGTCCCCGGTTGTGGTTGTTGTTATGCCCACGATACTGATTATTGTTATGCCCACGAGGAGGATACTGATTCCCTCCTCTATTTCTGCAGTCAGCTTCCTTGTGGCCCTGCTCGCCGCATTTGAAACACTTCACCCGACAATCTTCGGATCGATGTCCCCAACGGTTGCAAAATTTACAACGTTCTGTATATTGAGGCCCTCGATTGTCTCCAGTATTGTGACGCTTAGGTGCGTCATTCCTGCTAGCAGACCAAGGTCGTTTCTGATTATTGAGTCCTTGGTTGCTCTTCATTGTCTCACGACTAGCCGGTTTATGAAATCTCTCCATCTCGAGAGCTGTCTCGTACGCCTCCCGGTAAGACGTACATTTCCGATTTAGCACATCCTTTTCTAGGCCCTCATTCAAGCCTTGCACAAATCTTCCTCGCTTGGCGTCGTCATTCGGTACCATGTACCCAGCGAATGCGACTCTCTTCAAAAACTCTGTCTCATAGTCATGCACTGACATACTGCCTTGTCGAAGTGCAATGAACTCATTCTCTTTTTGTTGTCGGACAGCGGGTGGAATGAAGTGAGTAATGAAAGCCTGCTTAAAGGCCTCCCAAGACATCTTTATATCCTGACTATTTCCGCAAAGTGCCTGTCTCTGCGAAATCCACCATTCCTGGGCCTTGAGGCGAAGTTGTACAGCAGTACACTCCACTCTCTTACTGCCCTGAATCTCTAACATTCGGAAATAGCCCTCTAGTGTGTTCAAGAAGCCCATCACCTCATCTGGCTCCTCTTTTCCATCAAACTCAGGCAGGTCGCAACTTTTAAATTCAGAGAACTTGAAGCTCGTCCTCTTCCGTGTCGGCGTCTCAGGTTTCTCTGCCGGCACCTCCACGGTCTCGGTTGCTGCGGCCTTTGCAGAAACATTAGAATCGGCCGACAGCTTGATGACAATCTGAGTTAGACTATCAACTTGCTTTTGTTGAGCATCCAGCTGCTCCTGAAACTGATACTGAAGCTGCTCCTGAAGCGCGCAATGTTGAGCTTCGCTTTGCTTCCTCTGAGCCTCTATTTGCTTAATCAGTTTCTCAATCGGGTCAGACGATGAATTCGTCTTTGAGCTATCACCCTTGGTCATTCTACACAAAGAAATAATTCCATTAGCACTCATAAAATATTTATGGGCTTATTGTATGGAACATTATTTCATGCCAGCGCCATCGACACCATCAATCGAGAAAATTTGCATCAAGACTTCCTTTTTGAAACATTTATTTTTGAAATCCGAGGAAGTGAAGCCGTGCTCTGATACCAACTTGTCACGCCCCGATTCGGGGAATCGCTCGCTTTGCTTCGATTCACGCCGAATCGATCGTCCTCGCTAAGGCGTGATGCCGTACAAGTCTGGAGTTGCACTTGTACAAGGCTAGAACATGCACATTTATATCAATTCATCACATTTGAAAAATAAGCCACAGTTGCGGAAACATTAAGCAAGCGGAATAGGAAGAAAATATTCATTTTGTTGATGATTGTAGTCAGAATACAACTTTTCTCGATAATATTTGAAATGCCTTTTCGGCTACATTAATTCATGAAAAGAAGTACAAC